>BPLR01005409.1:0-66629 GCA_021605095.1 Caerostris extrusa | reverse complement strand
GCTACTATATTTGTACGATGTATCACTGTACTATATACTACTATACTATACGTGTAGATAATATGTATATGTATGTGAGTTAGGCCGCTTGCAAAAAAGATGCATCCCAAAACCCTAATTTATGTAGACACCGGTTATTACCTAATTTAGTTACACCGGTTTCAATAGATGCATTTGCCAGTTTTGTTAGACTTCTCTATAGTCTAACAAAACTTGAACTTTTGCAGTGGGTGTCTAGGGGATTTGACAGACACAAAAAAGTCCTGCGTTTCTATAAAGAAAAACCATTTATTTGGTTTTTATAATTTACAATGATATTTTTACATTGGTTATTAATCCAAGCGCTAAAAATATTTTCTACCGCTGTGACTTCCAGCTGCGCGCTTGCAGTTTCGCCATATCCCAGCGTTCTCTTCCGCGCCCATCTGGGGGTTTTCTTCTCAGCCACGGGGACCCGCTCCCTCTCGTGGGGTCAGAGTTCAAGTTCAATACACCCCACGTTGTAAACAGCCTGTCAAAGACAAGCGGCCGTAAGGTGTCGCTATCTGGTGATTACCAGACAAATAAATCCACATGTATACGTGTGTACGCACATTTTTTTTTGGCGAATAAAAGAACCAATTAATTACACAAAAGAAGAACTGGATGCTATCTGAAAAAGGAAATGTAAATTGTTGTAAAAAAATTAAAAACGTATTCATTTATTTTCCCAAAACTACAAAATATAGAATTCTGCTTGAATAGATGCTTGTCGAAATTTTTTTAATTTATTAATTTTAACCAGTGTTTCCTTATTTATTACGCCATCATTATATTTTTTTAAAGGTTTATTTTTCTTTTCTATTTAACTTTGATCAACTCCAACGCACAACTATAAACTATTTAAAAAAAGCACTACTTATTTATTTATTTATATTTATATATATACTGATATTTTTAGAACTTTAACAGTTCGAAAGTTACAATTCTTCTGATTCCAACAAAAAAATTTCCAAGAACGAAAATAGAGCCACCTGACGACGCACTGATTAATTTATAAATTTTCTGTTCAATATCTGTCGATATCATATAGCAGTGATTCTCAAAGGATGAGGGCGTTGTCCTTGACAAATTTCACAGTCCTTGCTGGCATTCAAATTTCACACAGAACATCAAAATATTCAATAGTGTTTGAATTACGCTTGACTTTATGAGACTCAAAAACTGATTCCGGCAGTTTTTAAAATGTCTGAGTTAATTGAACAAAGAACTTTGCATTCAACGTTTGTTTGAATTTGCAGAAGGCATTTGGTGAGCATTTCTATATCGGAAAGAAATGTCTAGAAGTGGTATAAACAGTTCAAAGAAGGCAGAAAAAGCGTTGAAGACGAAGAGCTCTCTGGCGACGAAGACCGAACCGCCGAAAATGTCCAAATGTCGTCCATGTCCAAAAATTAAAGATTTGGTGCTTGCAAACTGTCGATTTACGATAACAGACCTTGCTGCTGATGTTGGAATTTCAAAAGATCGGTCAATTCCATATTGGCCTCAAACGCGTCAAATCTCGATTGGTACCGAAAATACTGAATGCGCCAGCTCACACTGCATTGATTCTTCGTGACATTTTCGCCAAAAATGAAACCCATATCGTTCCACAACCAATGTATTTACACCGTGCTACTTCTGGCTATTACCTAAATTCAAAAGACCACTCCGGGGACACCATTTTGAATCGATTGAAGATATTCAACGTGAATCGCCGCGCACTTTGAAGGTCATCTTTGCCGGTGACTTTTTAGCATGTATTTGAGGGTTGGAAAAAAGTTGGCATAAGTGTATTGCGTCCGGAAAAGATTACTTTGAAGGCAATGAAATAAATTTGGAAGAATATATAAAGAGTTTTTGAAAAAAAAAATAATTGGTCTTATTTTTGGAGCACAGCAGTATTTGGCCGCATTTTTAAAGGAAAAAAAAAAATTCTATCGTTGGCCGCATAGAAATATTTAACTATAACTGTTAAATGAAAAAAATAAATAAAATGTATAATTTAAAAATATCTATCATGGAAAAAGAACCGTTGGTTACATTTTCAAATAGTTTGTGCGTTTAAATCATTGAATAATTCAAAAGTTTAGTTATTCAAATATTTTATAAAAAAATGAAGAATATATATTAATTACGTTTTCATTTTCTTTAAATACTAATTACTATTTATTAATATTTTCTTGTAATTATAATTTCAAAAAAGAATTCTGCTCGGAAAATTTCAACTTATCATGTGAACATTCGAGAACGAATGAATAAACTCAGAAATATGCTAATGTTTAATAATGCAAAAGATATATGAAGCAATTGATTGGAATATTACAAGAATGCCAAATTCAATAGGCACATGAATTTAGCAATGTTGAATAGATCAAGAACTTCATGAAGAATGAATTGTTCAAGAATCTCTCAAAGAATATACAAAAGTAAGATAAATGTCGTCATAAATGAAGAATGAAGCATTCCAAATTCTACAAGAGACGTTATCACATTCAATAACCAAAAGAATATATCAAAGTTTGAAAATTCTAAGCATAAAGGAAAGAATGAACTATTCCAAATACAATAAAAGCAGTATACATCTACATAAGCACATGAAAATGCCAAAAGTGATAAATGTGAAACTTCAGGAAGAAGGAATTGATCTACGCACTACGAATACTTATAGCTATTGGATATACAAATGTGCTTCAAAAACCATACTATAAAACACTTCAAGCCAAATTATCCAGAAAATTCCTTAAGGCTAACGTTATTCATGAATCATTTCAAGAGTTAAGGGGCCCAAAGTACCATTTTCGGCCATAATTTGAAATGGAGTTTTATTTGCTTGGCCCCTCATTTTCGGATAGCATCACGGACTCCTAACCAGGACATCATGTTCACACATAATAAAAAAAAAACTCGATGTCCTAAGATAATTTACATCTCGAGCCCCATTCATAATAGTTCCTCGACCACGGACTAGAAAACTCTATTTTATATTAAAAAAATTCCCACCTTTTCGGATGAAATTCACCTTTCCGGGTTCATTAAGAGTCATCTGAAATCCATCTGCTAGCAGAAATGCTTTCAGTCCACTCGGAATGTCCAGATTGCTCCTGATTAGTTCTTTTGGTATGGAACCCAATTGCAGAAAAGTTGGTTGACATGCTGCTTCATAAAACTGAAACTGCTGTGAAATATAACGTCCTCCAGCATTTTCTTATCTTTCAGCAACTTTTCCTACAAGATAATAAAAAAAAAAAAAATAAAAAAATAAAAATTATGAAAAAAGACAAAAATATGTGAAAATTTACACTGTGAAATAAATTGATAATGCAATCATTTTAATTGCTAATAAAAGTTGTAACCGAATAATGAAATAAATTCCAGTAATCTTATATAGGGTAAAGATATCGTCAGTGGGCAATAGGTAGGTATTGCAATTAAATATAGTTCATCATTATCATCAGTGGGGAAACAGCCACATAGTGGACCAAGGCCGTCTGCCTACTGGAATATAGGAGGAGATGCTTTCTTTTTAAGGGGTGGAGTTGTCCGCCCTACATCCAACGCTCTACAGTCATATTAGACCGGCCTACGGTTTTAAGTGGAGATTCCGTACTACTACAAAGCATCCATGTCGCCGTCGGGACTCGAACTCGATACCTGTGACACCGAGTGCCAGTAAATGTAATTCGGCCATTTATTATTTATTAATTGCTGTTCTAATTCTCAGTGTCCTGCAATGCCGGAGGGATATCCCATAAGTAATTTACTCATGGATGGAGCGGACGGGGCAGCTTTTGTTGGGATGGATCATCTGTAGTTAGAAATCTGACTTAGCTCCATGGCATTGAAGAAGGAGGGCAATGCCTTCCGAGAGGACTTTTTGAGGCGTATCGTATGGGCGAAAATCCGAAAAATCTGACCAGACAGTCCGACTCACGCGGCAAGATGCTAAACATCACAAGTGCCCTCGAGTCTTTTAGGTGTTTTTAAACAGTGTCTACAACGATGCCGCCAGTCACCAATATGGTTCAATTCATATTACAGGAATTAATTTTATTTCTGTTAACTTACGTCTGAAATGACATCATTTTTTCTGACTGTCACCGTCACTGAATTTGGTTTATTGCTCTATGGTCATTTTTGCACACTTTTAGGCTAATTAGACCGCGATTTACTGTTTAACCTGGATTCTAAACCACTCACAAATATCCCTTCCATGGCCATAATTCGAACCTGAAACCCGTGATGCGAAAGGCCAGAGCGCTAGCCAACTGCCGTCAGTCTGCTCTTCAGCGACAGGGAGCCAAGTCAGACTTCTACCTACGGGTGCTCCATCACAACAGAAGTCTTTCCCCCCTCCTCCTTCCATGAGACCGACTGGAAGGATGGACTTGATCTCAAATGTTACTATCGACCCGACCAAGTGGGATAAGGAAAAAAAATTCATATTGGAAAAATGAATAGTATACCTTGTAATGAGTGCCAATAAACTCGGCTATTTTCAAAATGTTACTCTCCACATCTTTCTTGAGCTGTTCATAAGTAACGAAAAGAACGTTCGGATCGTTTCGATGCTCATAACAAGAGAGCAGAGTGTCGAATAGTCACCGAAATCCACTTTTCCGTCGATGAAAAGCTCGAAGTAGTCGTCGAACTCTCCATTCACAAAGTGATAGCATGGAGTGCCCACTGTGTGATGGTAAAATGAAACGCAGCAATCCTAAACAACAAATAAGCATATTAATAATTCGTTCTACTTCTTATCATTGAGTAAAATTGATAATTTGAAATCAGTATTACAAAAATCAAACTTAAAAATCAAATAAAAAACAATTTATCGGTAGATTTAAAAAAATAATAACAATAAATATAGGATAATAGTAACATAACAAAATGTGGTCTTTAAAATTTTTCAATAATGTATATACCTAAACAATATAATATTATCCTTTAATCAAATAAGAAGTTCTATAAATTCACAGCATAAAGAAAATATTTTAAATAAAAGAAGACTAATTTTATTTATTATTATTATTACTGTTTTACGTTTTAAGTAATGAAAAATAATTAAATTCGTATGAAATATAATTAAAATTAATTCAGATTTGAATCTATTATTACAAGTAACTCCTCTTTCTGTATTGACGCAACAGCCCTATAGGTCACCAAGACAATCTGCCTGCTGACAGATTTCGAAATGGAGTTGTTTTTCTCTTTACGGGGTAGGATTGTCAGCCCTACGACTTACAATAACCTATACCTGGACCTATGGTTTAAAGTGCCATTCTGAACTGCTACAACAACCATGGCACCGCCGGGACTTGATCCCGAAATCTGTAGCACTGAGCCCCATTTACTCTGCCATCAGGTTCCCGCAAAAAATTATGTTGTTGTTTCTTATTCTATTTGGTAGAAATGTAGAATAAGCCCACGACTCCGTACGGACTCATGCTTGAAGGGAAATGGGGCAGCTTCTGTTGGGATGGAGAATCCCTAGGTGGAAGTCTGACTTAGCTCCGTGATACTATACAATCATCTGAGACCAAACATCCATGGCATCAGGGACCAGAACCCGAAACATGTAGCACCGAGCGCCAAAGCACTAGACACTCTGCCATCAGGCCCCTCGAAAAATTATACAAACATTAAATTCATGCATTTGTGAATTTTTCTTTAAATAAATTCAAATTATGGCTACAAATTCAATTTTACTGCCGTCAGAGACTAAAGCTAATCTTACTTGTTAGGTATATTATTGCAGTTTATCTAATACAACCGAAAGTACGCAGTCACCAAGTATACTTATGTATAGTAATTTTTCGGGATCTATTTAAGTTATTTTCCAGTTCATGAACAAACAATGAAACTATAACATGTTACTTCTACAATATTGTTTCGTTCTAACATCTCCTTCAATTAAAAAAAAGTCGCTTTTACAAGATGAAAGAGAAAAATCCCCTTTAATTAAAACCGTCACTTTTTCACGTTTCAAGAATACCTACAATGAGAATTAGGGAATTTCCGTTACGAAACAAGCACGATGAGAGCTTGCAAAGTATCTTAACCCAAAATTTTCAATTTAAGCATACATGTATGTTTAGTCTTTTCACGAAGGATAAAATGTATTTCATTCTTTTTTTCCTTCTCCATTCCATACTTGCATGAACTATAAAGGTTCTAGTATATTTTATTATTGTAATTTCACTTTTAAAATAATTTTGCATCTTTCTTTTTTTTATCTCTAAACAAAAGATATAAAAACAATTAACTTTCTTTAGCTGCATTTAAAAACATTTTCCGCGCTTAATAATTTGAGCTTGATGGCCGAGTGACTAGCGTTCGGTGCCACAAGTTTCGGGTTCGAATCCATGGATGTTTATAGTGGTTCGGAATCCACTTTAAGCCGTAGGTCTCTATCTAATATGACTATAGAGTGTTGGGCGTAGAGCTGACAACCCTATCCCGTAAAATGTCAGCGTCACAGGGTTAAGTCAGACTTCTACCTACGGGTGTTCCATCCCAACCGAAGTTGCTTCCCCCCTCCTTCCATAAAACCACACTAATCCTTGAACTTGGTCTAAATGTTGCTGTCCACCAAGTGGGATAAGAAATGACATATGTACTAATTTAAAAATAGTTATCGAGCAAAAAAAAAAAGGTCACCTTCTAAATCCGAGATTTTTATGAAAAAAGTTGCACAATAAACATATTTCATTTTTTTCTGAGAAAGGCAATTTTTATATCACTGAGTAGGTTAAGAAATTTGAATTATTTAATGAAGAAATGCTTTAGAATATAAAAATAGGAATTTTCGATGGATATTTAAATAAGATAAAACCTTTATAAATTTAGTAGTTTTATGTGTTTTCAGTTATCAGAATTATAAAAAAAATATATTAAATAAATGACTCAAAAATCTCAATGTTTGGAAACTTATAATTTCATGTTGATATTCATGAAATCCTCGAGTGTAGATTGGACGCCATTACATTAAAAATGTTTAACAGATGAATTTTTTTATCGAAATATATTTCTTCTGCACAAAAAGCGGTCTGATGGCCTATTGGCTAGCACTCTGACCTGTGGTGTCGCAGGTTCGAATCTTAGCGGTGGCATGAGTGTTTGTGAGTGGTTCGGAATCCACTTTAAACTGTAGGTCCCTGTCTAATTAGCCCAAGGTGTGCACAAAATGACAGTAGAAAAGAAGAAGAAGAAAAAAAGAAGTAGAAAAAAATCTACTGTCTTAAAAGTTTAGTTTTAGTAGTAATGGGGAAGAATACTTTATATAATATTTTTAATAAATCATTATTTTAATAATTGCGCTTATCTAAATTTTAAGTAAATATATTGAAAAAAAAAAAATGTTTTGGCATCTATCCGTTTTTATCTCTATTTTGTCTCGTATTAGTAAATTTTTAATATTTAATGATAGTGAGTTGCAGTTGCAGTTGCCAAATGCAGTTGCATTACCTTTGGATTTCTGGCCACAAAAATATATTTAGCTTGAGGAGACCAGGGTGTCAGATGGAAAGGAAGGTGGACTTTGATGGCACCGGGTCTTTTCATCTTCTCAGCAGTCGCTGCTCCAGTCAGCTCCAGAAAAGGAGTATCTGTGAGAAACTCCATGGCTGATTCGAAGGATTTACCATCTCTGAAGATGCAGGCTACTATGTTCTGCACCCAAGTGGTCCCGCACTTGGGGTAGGTGACGATGAACAAGTCGTCTGGTCGAGGCTTGTAGGCCAACCCTGATTTGTAAGCCTCCACAGAAAACATGCCGGGGATGCGAAAGCCATCGATGTCTTGGTACCATGGCATCTTCGGTTTCTCTTGGTCTTCAGAAGACATTCTATGCAAAGGAGACAAAAGCCGTTAGAGATTGCTGAAGAATTGCTTAAATAACCAAATTTTCCAAGTTTGTCATCCGGATACAATTACTTATCTGTTTAGATATTTCTTGGTCCTCAGAAACTATATCTTAAATTAAATCACAATGATTCATAGTGAGAAAATTCATTTCATTTGTATTAAAATGGAAAAAAATTATTTCAAAACGATTTTTAAATTCCACAAATACGAAGGAATTATACTTACATATCCGGAACTGGCCATGCTGGTGTTACATATCGCCATTAACATATCCATTATAAAGTTTGATATTTTTATCTTTACTTATTGTTCGGATACTTATTGTTATAGGATTGTCTTGTCAAACGGAGGTCATTTTTGTTTATTACAGCAATTTGAAAATTTATCTGAATTAAAAAAAAAAAAGACTCGGTGGCGTTTGGGATATTCAGTATCTTGCCTCGTACGTTGGACAGCCTGGTGAGAGATTTTCGGGGGTTCCTCCCATACGACATACAAATGCGGGGTAGTCCCCCTAAAAGTACTCCCGGAAAACACTGCGGTCCTTCTTCAGCGTCACGTAGCCAAGTCAGACTTCTCAGGTGCTCCATCGCAAATGCTGCCTCCTTTTCCTCCTTCCATGAGACCACACGGATTCATGGACTTGGTGTAGATGTGGCTGTCGACCAAATGGGATAAGAAACGAACAAACAAACAAAATTTTTATAGGCTTTGAAGTTTAAAAAAAAATTTTGTTAGAATAGAAATTAAAGTTTTAATTTAAATTCTTTAAAACAATAGTAAACTAATGAAAATATTTAATTCACAGGAAAAATTTTACTTTTTTATTTTCGCAAGAAAATTCCAAATTTTATACTTCAAAGAGTTGAATTGCAAATTTAGGTTTAACTAATTAAATAATACAATATTCACTTTATATTTTCAATTATTCAAAATATAAAGTGACAATTATTTAAAGATTTTAGGTCAGTTTTTAGAATTTACATGCAGTAACAAAACTTTATAACTTGATTAGATTTACAATAATCACTCTAATTATTCTAAGTTTGAAAAAAAATCTACATTACGTGTTTCCCAAATAAAAATTCTTTATCTTCTTAACTAAACTGTTAGCAAAGAGATGAACTTAGTATAGGAATTAAATAGCAGCCTTGAAGATAAATCATAGATAATTTTCTTATCAAATGCTTATTGGAGATAACTGATAGATAACCTTTTAACCTTGGTCTGCGAGCAATAGGTTAGTTTCTTTTTGAATATGTTTTCCAAAGATAAATATTATATATTAAGTCTTCTATAAAATATTATTTTTAATTAAATTTTACAATATATTTATTAGACGCCGTTCATTTGTTCTTTAAATAGTGTATTTGTGGGTCAGAATGCAGTAAATATAATAATAAAACATCTAAATTAAATTTTAGATGAAGAATAGAAAATATTTATTACAATGGTTTCTATTTTATCTCAGAAAACCTATCTTCGGATTGTTATTACTATTACTATTTCATTTATACGATATTTATAACAAAAAACGTGTTCTGCTTTAATTTACGTAAAGCAAAGTGGGGCAAACTGTTGCTAGAAAATAATACCGTTTGTGAAAAGCAGCTCCATCTGTAAAGCGCTACGGGGCTTTACAAATGGTCTGGTTTGGTTCATGTCTCTACAGACATTTGGCTAGTTACATTGGGCTAGTTAGACCGGGACTGAACCGGAACCGGACCGGATTCCGAACCACTAACAAACATCCATGCCACCCCCAGGGTTCGAGCCTGAAGCCTGTAGTACCAAAGGGGAATCCCCAAGTCTAAGCAGAGTTGGGTGTGTGTGAAAACAGGGAGGTAGTTTGACGAGACCATCCTCTGTGGCGACCAAAATAAATGTGAAAATTTTACAGTTTATAAAAATAAGATGTAGTAGACATAAGTCTACTACATCTTATTTTTATTTGAGTTAAATTCGTGTGATACAGCTATCGAACAAATACATTAAAAAGCTCATCCCTTTTTTTGGAACAACAATGTTTGAGAACTATCATTTTTAGTTATTACCATAAAAAATTTAATAAACAAAAATTATTTGACTCTTAATTTTTGCGCTTGTTTACTTCAAAAATTTAATTAAACACAAAAAGGATTAAACTATATGTAATTACTCACATTGAATTTATTTTCTTTTTTATTACTTTATGCGCCCGACTCGTGTCTCAGTGGCAACGTGCGCCGATGGCGAGCATTAGGGGCTGAATTTTAATCCTCTGGCAGCCTTGTTGTAGACACTATTTCAAAGAACGAGGAGACTCGTTGACGTTTGTGATGTTCAGCAGCTGATTCGAACTACTCGATGGAGTTTTCAGGGTTTTTCTCCCATACGATACGAAAATGCGGGTCAAAAAGTCCCTAAAAATGTCCTTCCGGGGCAAGGCACTGGTCATTCAGGTCAGGGCATCCATGTTTGTATGTATGGATGCCGATCCATAGGTCCTGTATTCCATTCTGTAGGTCTCACGCATCCATACATGTGCTGGATCAGAGCAGAGACCTCTCCTGTCATTCACTTTTTCATTATATACTATAATAAAAAATGAAGTATTGGATACATAATATTAAATTAATTTAAGGTCCTATTATTTAGTTCCAGTGTTGTTATAACTTAATGAACAAGTTATAAATCAAATGGTTTTCATTCCTCTTTTTTTTTTTTTACAGTCATTCCTAAAAATGCTTGTTGACAAAGATATGTTGATCGAAACAGGCTTATACATTTTAATGCATTATTTAACAACAACCATGTCAACTTAATTTAATGGAATTTTAAGATGGATCATGTTTTTACTGATAAATATCGAATAAATAAAAAAGAATGACAGAGATGGGAATTTTACATCAAGCTAAAATGTTTTTTACTGTGATTCCGACCGTTAAGTTAGAAAACATTGAGCGACATATTTTCTAATATTTAATTGTCTACTTTTTTTATTAATTCGAAGCTAAAGTCATCTTCTCTATTTTAATCTAGTCTATTTTTCATCAAGTCTGAAAATTTTTTTTAAAAAAAATATGTATCACATTTTTTTTTAAGTAAAATAAAACATAACGTAGCTAATCGCTAGAAAAGCGACTAGCCACATTATGTTTTTAATTTTAATGCTAACATCCCCAAAATAAAATTAACATCAAATCTTTTTTTCATTATGATAACACACAGCTTAGTTTGCATAATAAAATATTTTTCCCAAATTTTTCATTTTATAAGAATTAAAAAATATTTCACATGAAATTTGCTGCTTTCGTTGCATAAACCTTAAATCAGTTTACTGAAAATGGATTGGGGTTTTTAGACATTAAGCAACGTGATCCAAAAGTTAAAAAGTTAACACAAATTTTAAAAATTAATAATTCAAAGACAAAAAAAAATGTCATTTACATAGGAAAGACCGAAATTAAGTGGGATTTTTTATATATATATATATATATATAATAAAAATTTAATGCTAGAATAGTTCGTTTTTCGACCCACAGATGGTGCTGACAAACAAATACAAACGCAATTATCTGGCAGGATAGAAAGAACAACCTTAGACGGTGGCATTATTTTTTGAGACAGTTGTGGTTTCATGTTCTTTTAAGTGCAGTTTTTACACGTGGTGAAAGTAACCTCTCATATTACTATGCTTGTAAACAATTGCTACGTTCAATTTTTCAGAAGAAGCTTGTCTATAGAAAATCCTTTGCTAATATATGGCCATCCGGATTTCTAGACCTCTCACCTTATGACTTTTGATTGTGGTTGAGTTACTGAAATTTAAAGTGCACTTTGAAGAATCTGATTCGTTAAAAATATTGATAAATGAATTTTGGAAACATGTATAGGCCATATTGCCAGAAATGGTGCATAACGTTTTGAAAAAGTGTGGTACCTCATCTGTTATGTTGTTTAATGATGGTATTCAACATTCTGATGTATTATATGATTATGATGTACGTCTTTATGTTACGTATAGCTATTAAATAAAGATAGCGCCATCTGGTTGTCAAAAAATGATCTATACTAGCTTTATTATTTTAGAATTTAAAAAATAATAATCCCTGGATACATTTATATTCTTTCTGTGTAAAAGGCATATTTTTGTCTTGATTTGTTTTCGAATTATTGATTTTTAAAAAATTGACCTGACTTTTGGAACAACCTGTACCAAATACTGTTTAAGCAACATCGCATGCTTCTGTTTCTATAGGTGAAAAAGGAAAAAAAAAAAAGAAAGAACACTGACACACACACAGAAAAATATCTTTTATTGTTATTATGAATTCACAACTGAGTCTGCGGCAGATTGATTTTGAAGCAGTAGTAGACAGTTCTTCCCGTACGTTAAAATGGCCTTGAAACATGTTATTTAACCATTAACGTTTTGTAACCACTTTTCCTTTAAACAGCTATTGTATGTCTAGATAAAGTAACAAAACACATGTAAATACAGTGTGAACATGCATGGTTATCTAAAATATGATTTTGAATTAGAAAGTTATGCAATTTAAAATTAGTTTTGAAATTCACAAAATCGTATTTTATTTTATCTAATGAATGGTATAGTTTTGATTACCAGCAGTTTTGAATAATTTTTGTTTGCTGAATTGACAGAAATTGATGAATAATTCATGATAAGTTTTTCTGGATTATTTTTCGCAAGTTTGCATAATTTAATCTTTTTATTTAATATTCATTGATTTAATGTTAGAATAAAAAGGAGTATTATAGTTACGATCGAAATGCATTGTTTTTAAAAAGATAATAAAATCAATTCTTTTTCAAACAATAAGATGTCTTAATAGTCATGATTACCGATGGTTTGTTATCTAACCACCTGCCACAAGAACTCGCAATATCATTCGAAAAGCAGCTGTCAAAGTAAGTATACATTTGATTTTATGTTAAACAATTAATTTTTATATTAAATGCTCAATAAATGGTATTTACTGTTTTATAATAGAATTAATGGTATTCTTTTCATTATTACCTTAATAGAATAGAATCAATGTTATTTTTAAATTTTATTCCTAATTCAATGAAAATACTAACAAATACATAATGATTTGCAAATTTTTTTTTTTTTCAGTTTTAAGTTTCACGATTACTAAGTATTTTATTTTAATAAAGCATATGATGCGTTGATATTCTTTTTATCAAAATTTAATAACCCTTAAAAATTTGTTTTATGTTATTATTTCATTATATCATCGGAACATTTTTTATTTAATTATTTCATCAGTTGTAGCATTGAAAATGTAATTATTCATTTCATTTTGTGTAATTACAACATTCATCAATTAATGATTATAGGATCCACATTTAAGTTCCTTATTTAAGACTTCTAAAATGTGACAATGATGAAAACAAAAGTTTGTTTAAAAAAAAATAATTGAAGAATGAAAAAGATGAAGACTATGAAAGTGCTTTGAATATGTATGTAATACAAAGAAATTATTGCAAAATTTTAAATGTCTAAGCAATTAAATAAATGACACTATAAAGTAAACTTTTTAACCGTGCTTCCTCCTACGCACTGTAAGAGTTTCCCTTGTGGCGTTCAGGAGAAATGGTCAGTAGGCCTCGAGACTCTCATACTAGAAGAAGTTAAAAATTAAAATATTCAACTGTTCATGGATTATTATTGTGTTTAAATGTTTTTGTTGGATTATGATTGTTGAACAATCTGTTTGTGGTGTGATGAAGATATTGTGCATTGTGATGTAAATATCTTCTGTTGATATTTCAGTAAGTTCAATTATTCATATAATTTTGTAGATTTACCGAATTAAATAAAACAAAAAAATGATTAAATATTTTATTATTTATTAATCATTAAGTTTAATCTGTTACAACGACATCCACATGCATAATTTAATGATAAAAAATTACTAAAATTTCCCTTTATTGAAAAACTTCAAGATTTCACCTATTTTCTAACAATTTTTCTAGGAGCATTTCTCCATAATATCCTGAGTGGAAACATGGCTCTGCCCCCTCCAGAATTGCTGGTGTCCCAGTACGTGGATGGATTCCAGATTCCTTTGATGTTTCCCACCGATGCCTTCCGATCTGCTATGCAGTACAAGCCGAAACCGGACGACCTCTTCCTGGTGACCTACCCCAAGTGCGGGACGACATGGGCACAGCAGATCCTCCTCCTCATTCTGAGACAAGGGAAGCCACTTGAGTGCCCCTTCGAGTTTTCCTTGTCTACTCCCTTCATGGATACTAGAGGTGAGCATACACACCCGATCAGCACGAAAGGGAATTCGTAGCATTCAGTATACTGGCTAAGGTATCAGTGTATTAAAAAAATTTTTAGGATCCTTGCAACAAAGAAAAATTGAATTTAGAGTATCTAAAAACCGTTTTTCTTGTAGAGTGAGTTTAATTATTTTTATATTTAGCTTTATAATAATACCTATAAATGTAATTTTATATTTTGTTCTAATTGGAGAAATTTTAAAGAAAATAATTATTACTTCAATTTTGTATTCTTCATTCTAAATTTAAAATCCGATTTTAATGGTCTGGTAATTCATTTCTAAAACAATATAATTAAAAAATATCAAAATTATATATATAAACATTATTATCTAAGAAATAGCTAATCTAATTTAGTTGAAATTAGGTCAGAATATAATTAAATTGCAAAGTTTTCCTTGTTTGTGTAACAACGGTGATCCTCCTGTACCACTTATGTATCCCACGAACAACCCACCGATGAGTGATGATGGGAGGAATTCTAGACATAATTGTCCTGCATCTGCACGTCGTATTGGAGAAAACTTGGAAATTCTCACCAGGCAGCCTAAGGTGAGATGCTTTAAACACCACAATCACTATCGACTACGTTTCTGAATGTAGGGACTTCAACAATGCGACCAAAAGATTGCCATAGGACTATGAGTCGGACAAAAATACTATACTCTTGACTCCTAAATTTTTAAGAATAATATATAAATTCTAAAGACACCCAAATTATGCATATTTAGAAAAAAAACTGAAAGAAATAGCTAATGAATAAATGGTTGCGAAAATGGGGCAGTTTGAAATCGTGCCAATGTTGCGGAATAAACTGCTTTTTTTACCTAAAATTTAAAAAAAAAAAAAAAAAAAAAAAATTGAAAAGCAATTTAAGAACAAAAAATTTTACAAAACCAAATAATTGCTTAAAACAGAATTGTTGCTACAGGAGCAGAATCTGCCGAAATGATGCCCCGGCCCAACGCCATCAAGACTCATTTGCCATTCCATTTGATTCCGTGGTCGGAGCAGGCCAAGTACATCTATGTTGCCAGAAACCCTAAAGACTGCTGCGTCTCGTACTTCCACCACACCAAGGACATCCCTAAACATGGCTTCAAAGGGGATTTCGATCAGTATTTCGAACTCTTCTTGCAAGGAATCGTTGACTATGGAGATTACTTTGATCACCTGATGGAATGGTTTGAACATAGGTAAGTAAATGAATGGTAACATAGGTAATGGTGAACATAGGTAACAAGTGAATTAATACAGGGTGGTTTAATTAAAGTGGCTCTATTCAGATCCTTCTAAAACCTGTTCTGCCTATTGAATTTTGATGAAACTTTTTGTATATGCTTCACAGAGGGAACTGTTCAAAAATTCCTTATGCAAATTAGTCAAACTTATACAGAGACTTGCAGCCAGAACCCGAAAATCATTCTGCGTGCCTTTGTCATCGTTAATCATGCCCTTACAGAAGAAAGATCGAGCTTTACTAGTAAATCTATTTTATCAGAACTGCAGCAATAGCTTAGCTGCACTGTGTGAATATTGCGAAAAGGGAGCATGGCCAAGAATGGTTTGAAGAAAATGATTATAAAATTTGAAGAGGCTGGCCAAGTCAAAGAACTGCCTTGTGCTAACTTTGGCGAGAATCGTGTAATATCCAGAGCTTTTCTGGAGGCCTGGACTTCTCTTTCACCCTGTGATTTCTGGTTGCGGTGATTCCTAAAAGACTGTGTTATGGAGGAGGAATTATGACTTTAATTGAGTTGAAATCCAGCATTACATGACATGTTGCTGAAATCCCTCGAGAGTTTCTTCGCATTTACATTGAACACGCTATAATGCACTTTCAACATATAATTGATGTCAATGTAGCACACGTTGAGCACATTCTGTATTTAAATAAATTTTAATGATTCTGGCAGCTTTTTTGCCCCACTTTAGACGCCACAATTCCTCCTGGTGGTCAAAATTTGAACTATTTTTTTATTGCAGAAATATTTTCCCCATGGTTCATATAACATATATACCAAGTTCCATCAAATTCCAATAAGCGGAACGGGTTCTAGAGAGGTCTGAATAGGGTCACTTTAATTATAACCACTCTGTATCTTCTGTTGTGATAATCAATACTTGAAATGCATGATTTTTCTTTCAAAGTCGGCGAAAATGGTAATTAAGGTTATTAACGCATGATAACACACACGAGGGATGCCAAAATAATGAAAATAATTTCTGTTACGTTACGAATTATTTCTGTTATACAATTTAAGTCAATTCTATTACATGAATAAATCAGCATATATTTAGTATAATCCCACTATAAAAACGTTGAATTCTTCTCACATATAAATTAATTGGTGTGTCTTTGTTGTTGTTTTGGAATGCTAATCATTTTGGCCTGGAAAACTCATCACCATTGATTATTAACGAATGCAAACACTTAAGAGGGACGACAAAACGGAAAATGACAATAGAGCGACAAATCAAACTAATTTTCTGGCATTACAGCCCATGGTGGGCCAACGCAGTCTGCCCTCGGGCATATTTCGAGACAGGATATGGTTTCTTTTTTACAGGGTAGGGTTGGAAACCCTACGCTCAACGCTCTACAATCATATTAGACCGTGATTTACAGTTAAGCCGAAACACTACATACATCCATGGCACTGCCGGAACTCGTACTCTGGGGCACCGAGGACCAGAACGCTAGTCACTCGGACCATCAGGACCCTAGATTTTATACTAGCATTAAAAATGCATTATTTTGCAAAGAAAAGACTTTTATACTTAATTCATATCTCCAAATATGATAGTATTATTTTCATATCTACCAAAAAGGGATAAGGTTTCTGTCAGTTATTTATGAGCTGTTTCTTCCCTATTATTACATCTTCGCTAAACAACACAATGTCATAGCTCACATCTTTTATATATTAGAAAATTTTCACTTTTACTTTTATGAATTTCTAAATTTTGTAAACATTTTCCCGCCAAATAAAATATCACTTTTTCTTGTTAAATATAAGATTGGTAATAGAAATAATTCTTTGAATTCAACCAAGAAATTATTGTTGGTGTTAGAACAGATTATGGCCTGATATGGGTGGGGTCTTGGTGTCAGTGTTGTTTCAGGGTAGAAAATAAATTATTTCCTTAAATAATAACGAGATGTTTAGCTGTCATATTTATCAAAATTTGCTAAGACAGCACTGCACAACTTCAACATATAACATACAAAACAAAATTATATACCAAATATTTGCAAAATCATCTTAAAAGTAAATTCGTTTAAAGGTCGTTGCACCCTTCGTATTGTCTGGAACGCTTTACTCGACTCTGCACACACTCCCTTTTCTCTTTATTTCTCACCCATTGTCGGTTCCAAAGTTTAACGAGCGAAAAAAAACGTGCAAGTCCATCAAGGGTCAATCCGTCCTTGAAAGAAAGATCTATCAACTTTGAGTTCAAGGTTATAGCTTTTTGTGGGAATGCATGGTGGATCCTTACTGTATTTTACATTATTCATTTCCAATCATTCTTTTTTCAATTTAAGCAATTTATAATTTATTATATTTAATGAATTACATTATATATTTATCTATTCATTGTTTATATTATAGTAGTTATTTATTAACTATCATGACAATATTTATTATACCAATTTTTATACATTTTGCAGAAAAGATCCCAACGTGCTCTTCATGACTTACGAAGAGATTCAGGATGACATCGAAGCCTCTGTCCTCAAAATGGCGTCCTTCATCGATGACGAGAAATATGCCGAACCTTTGAGAAATAATCGAGAAATATTAGATAACGTCATCCATTACAGCAGTTTTAAGTCCATGAAAGAGGCCGCTTTGAAAAGAGCGGAAGTCATTCGTTCGATGACAGATGAAGAAATTCAGAACTGTCCTCTCCCGGAACGAGAGAAAAGAAGGCTTTTTAGAATGCGCAACCCAAAAGCAGACGATAAAATTAGAAACTCACCACCTACGCTTCACAACATTCGAAAGGCATTGTGGGGAGATTGGAGGAATTACTTTTCTGAAGACCAGAACAAACGCATGAAAGAGAAACTTGCTGAAAGAACAAAGGGTACAGAGTTAGAAAATTTATGGCAGAATTATATGTGACAGTTATACAGTTATAGTTACATGGATCAGAACTTTTTTTAACATAAATATTGTTCAAAAGATTGCTTGGAATATATATATAGAGTATATAATTATAGAGTTATATAAAAACAAATGTGTCTGAATTATTCTTCTGCAATTATTTTGAATTTTCTTATAGAATGTTAGTAAAACTAAAAAATACAACAATTAAAGGTGTCCCAAAACTCATGCCATCTTGCATGAATTTTAGTACAAGATCTCCTTTCAAATTTTTCCTACTTTTCCAAAAAGGTGAATCGAAATTTCAACAAGATTTTTTATTCTTCTGCAATTATTTTGAATTTTCTTATAGAATGTTAGAAAACTAAAAATACTTTATTTCTTGCATGAATTACATATAAAATTCGAAATTTCAGAAATAACACTTTTACATAAAAATATACAAAATTTCAATACATTATTTTATAATTTTCAACAACTTAATTTTGAAAATTATTATTATTTTTTTTATTTTTGAAGTAAATAAAATTTGACTTTTATTTGTATGTATTGTATTATTTTTAAATTTTCCTTTTCAACAAATTTGTTTGTACCTTTCCTTTCTTATCCCACTTAGTAAAAAGCAACTTCTAGAACAAGTCCAAGAACCCGCGCTTTATTCTAATTGTTTTGCAAGAAAAGAAAGAAATTTTCAACAAAGTTGGCTTGACTACATTAAAATAAGTTCTTAAAAAGCAATAACTTTTGTTTCAAAACAACCTTTAAAAATTACGAACTATGTTTAAGATTTGTGAACTACAATCTTTCTTAATCAGATATTAATAAAATATGATAAGAGTTCAACAAAATATTACTATTTATTAATAATGATGATGCACTACAATATGAAACAATTCTATGTATTCTTTTCTTCAGTTACAAACAGTATTTTTTAAAAATTATGTTATGTAAAGTATAATTATTTATTGAGATTTTTTAACATTATATTATTCCCTTTAAATGTGTTTAAAAAATTATGATAATTTCTATATATTAAATTCGTACCTGTTCTGTTTAACTTTTTTTCATTATTCGTTAAAGAAATGGTAGTAGGCCTAAAAGCAAATGTTGCTACAAATATTTTTTTTTGTTATCCCACTTGGTAGACAGCAACATCTAGACCAAGTCCAAGAACCCTTGTAGTCTCATGGATGGATGAAATGAGGGCAGCTTTTGTTGTGATGGAGCACCCGTAGGTAGAAGTCTGACTTGGCTCCGTGTTGTTGAAGGAGGGCAGTGTATTCTGGTAGGACTTTTAAGGAGAACTACCCCTCATTTTCGTATTGTATGGGAGAAAACACGGGAAAAGTCTCACCAAGTAGTCCGATTGAAGAACCAAGATGCTGAACATCACAAAAGCCACGGAGTCTAATTGTTTTTGAAGCAGAGTCTGCAACAAAGCCTGCAGCTGCACACGTTGCCACTGAGCCACGAGTCGGCCTTACAAATATTTAAACTATTTAAGGGATTTTACATTTCTAATATAGGCTGTTGTGCTTATATTGGATTGTTTCATATGGTGGCCAAACCACAATTTAAAATTCATTTTCTCAAGTACCACAACCCTATAATTTGCATCTTTAAATCTATAAGACGACCAGATTTTTTTTCGTAATTATTTAACTACAAGACCAATAAAAGTAAAAAAATATTCATTGTATTACAAGGATATGATGTAACGATAACGACTTATAATTTGCTATAAAAATTTTTTGATTAAATATCTAAATTTACGATAATAATCAAACGAAAGCGGATGTTCCCGACAATTTAAGCCAAAAAAAATTTTCCATAGATCATTGCGCGATAAAACGCGGATTTATTGTAATTTACAATTATCAGTAGAAGAATATCAAAATCAATAACTTCCGGATAATAGCATTGTCATTCATCTATCACTTTATCATATGACCTTGAAGGAATCTGCATTTTAATCTATTTTTTAAAAAGCCGCACTTGCCCGATGATACAAATAGCGTTCATATCTTCAAGATTTTTTAGCCGGAATATCTCCTTCATTTTAGCATAGTTATTCCAATATGAAGTTCAGTTTCTGTTATCTGATGTAAATCAATATTGATTTGAATGGGGTTTTTTAACAGAAAAGGATGAATAATTTTAACTTTTTGTAACAGTTGACAATTATTTCGTTTCTTTATTTAATTATTATTAGAAAATTGTATAAATCTATTACTCTTAAATTAAAATTATAACAAAAAAAATTTTTGAGAATTTATTTTTTACACAAGTAAAAAGCAAATTTTTTTCTTACAATTTTGTTATTCCTCTGATTTATCTAAAATTTTTAGTTCTTTAATACTTAAAAAAATCGCAACTATTTATCACTTTTTAATTTTAAGACTTTTTCCTTTTAATTAAAGTAGTATAAATATGTTTAAAAAAAGAAACATCCATAATTGTTCAATACATTTAAAATAATATAAATATATTTAAAAAAGAACATCCACAATTGTTCAATATATTTAAAGTAGTATAAATATATTTAAAAAAGAACATCCATATTTGTTTGATATATATAAAATCTTTATAAAAAGTCGAGACCTTTTGTACGAGATTGTTTTCTAATTTTAAATAATACTTCTAAAACAAAAATTGATAAAATGTAATCAACAATAAAACTATTTATAAATAAAGTTATGCTAGTTTGATGATTTTAATTTAGTAGAAGTATTTTTCTATTTGAATTGAAATTTAATAAAAAAAAATTTTTTTGTACAACGTTTTATTAAATATTACAACAATTATTTACAATTTTATCTCTAAATCATTCAATATTTAAAGAATGTAGTATATAGGTTGGACAACCAGATTGTAATGTGTGTGGTTGAGTTGAGATATTTGAGACACTGGTTGGAGAACTCATAACTTTATTTACACACGCACAAACATTACACACAGACAATTAGAGACATACCATATGTAACACATTTAAAGACATATAATTATAGATTTGTGGAAGGATTCCACATCTTATTCCATTCCACACAAAATCCAAAATTCGGCTAAGCCCAGGGTGTGTGAAACATACCTCTTTTTCGGCTGAGAGTCTGTAGGCCAACTAAAGCGCCGGGATGAGCTAAATACATTTCCTCTCGGGATGACAAACTATAAACTAAACGTTTCTCAACAGAAGAGGGTGGGTGCGCCTGGTACTTCCTCTCGGGTGAAAGTCTCGAGGCCGACTGACCATTTCTCCTGAACGCCAAAGGGGGTACTCTTGTCAGTGTGTAGGAGGAATCACGGTTACAAAAAATTATTTAGCACATTTGTATTTTAAATAAATCTTGATAAAATTGCAAAAGGGGAAAATGTTTAATATCAATTTAAATATTTTTAGGAAGACAAATTTGTATACAAATAAGAAAAGGACTGGACAGAACAAACAATGATTTCACATTGTATTGATTTTAAATATCTGTTAAAAATCTGCAAAAAACTCATCGTTGCTAGCTGATGAGTTATTTAAAGAAATTTTGCGCAAGAGAAACGGAAATAAGATTTAAAAAAATTATCTGCTATAACGTGAGACCAATAAAGTTCAACCCCTAGAGGCCATTTTATGTTAAAATGAGCTCTAATTCACAAGCACTTCACAGCTTAGCATCAATGCCTTTTTTATTAGTTATATTTCAGATTAATCTAATTTTCAGGTTAACTTTTCCTTGGTTCTATTTCACAGAACAACGATGCCTATTATATAGCTATTCTTCTGCTATTCTAACTTTATCTATTATATAGCCCAGAATGTGTAATTTTCACCTTAAAAAAGCAAAATAATATAGGGATCCATGATAACTTATGACATTGGAAAAATCTAGACTAGTAATTAGGTCTACATCAACATATTTGTAGAATCATAAGAATTATGAATTTGTAAAATAATCGCTGACACTAACTTCGATGGTTTTAAATTCATATACAATGTTGTAACATGTCATGTATAATTTGGCATATCTAATATAATTTGGCACGTGCCATATACATTTTAAAAGGACAAATCGAACCGAATCTTTAATTGAACATTCATGAAATCCTTTAAGTTGAGTCAACATTTAACAATATCCAAATAATAAATACAACCAAGAACTGCGTAAATGTGTAACTGAGGCAGTATCACAAAGTGTAGTGTGCTTCGTTTGTTTGTGCAGCTGGATCTGGTTGTGGTTGGGTTCCGGACTCATTTCTTTTGAAATTTTTCTGAAGTGCTTTACAAACATCGGCATCGCTATTCTTTATGGTATTGTGCTTTGATTTCCCAAAAACTTCCTCATTGTACAATCAATGTTATTTGTGGATAGTCCACATTGTTCTCTGTTTACATTTTCTGCTGTACTGCATTCGGACACCACAAAGCCGGGCACAGTATTTTGAAAAATAATATTCGAATTTTCCATTCTAAATTGACCTGGCTAAAGTATATCATAAAATACTTCAGCTTCCAATAGCATTTGAATGCGCTCAGGAACATTGAATTTGTCAGTCAAATTAATATTACACAAAACATCTTCTTTTATTTCAATTTTGTTTGATGGAATTAAATCTTCTGTGATCTTTTAAATCACTAAAAAAAAAACAATTCACACGAGTAAAACTTTTTTCTTTATTGCTAATAGAGGCAGTAATTCTTAATTTAATCGCAAATTGAGAATTGAAATTCAAACCCGAAACAGCTATGTTTATTTTCTCTTTTTTTTAATTTTAGTCTGTCTGCATATTCTTTAGTTAAACCAAAACTCTCTTCTTCTATTAAAAATATTATGGCTGGTACTCCACAAGGTTATTATAGCCACCTATTATTTTCTCTAATTTTTTTTTTTTGCTGATATCTCAACTAATCCTAAACTCTTAACTACTATCTACGTTGCTGCTGCTGCAATCCTTTACAAAATAAAAACGCTAAAGTCTTAGCTATCACCCTTACTAATCATCTTAAAGTTCTGAATAACTGGTTCGATAAATGGAAAATTTCTTTAAATGTAGATACGACTGAAGCTGTTTTCTTCTCTATTGAAATAAACGTAAAAACCTGTGATTATGATCAAAACTAATATTATCCCTTGGAATAGTCAAACTAAATATTTAGGAGTTATTCTGGACACCAAAACTAAATTTCGTATTGACTTCAGAAAACTCGACCCACTTATAAATAGAAATTCTACCATGATCAGGGATAACAAAAAATGCTTCGCCCAATTCTCACGTACGCTTACCAAGTCTGATCCTACGCAGCTAAACATAACTTAAAAGCTCTTGAAACTTTACAAAATATTACTACCCGCCAAATGACCTCTGCTAAATGGTTCATGCGTAATTATGATATCTATAAAGCTATTAACATTCCTTCTTCAAAAGATTTTCTTAAACACATCTCTATTACATTTTTGACACGCTTATGAATCATGAAAATCCGGGAGATTGACTCTTTACGTTCCCAATTATGATTTAAAAGGTCCGCGCAAAATTTTAATTTAATTTTTAAATATTTTTCTTTTATTTGCTTATGATTGTAAGTTAATTTTCTTATATTTGTAAATATATTCTGGACAATTTTCATTGTTTCAACTGTATTTATTTTGTCACATCGGAGATGGAGAGCGCCAGTTGCTAAATAGCTCCAAAGAATACGTCAAAGCGAGACTTAAAGCGAATTAAAAACCAAGATGTACTTACCGAATTCAGCAAGGTTTTGGCTGGAAATAAATCTCCTGTCACATCAGAAAGTCACCTGTCACATGCAGCACATGGCTGTACTCAACAAAACGTTCTTCTTTCTACTTGAAGCATATATTGCTGTTAAAAGGTATTTCATGATTCATATTTGGCCTAAACTAACTTGCAGAGGAAGAAAGTTCATTTTTCGTTGTTTCTTTCTTTTTAAGTCTACAGGATGAGAATATAAATATTTCAACATGAAGCAGTAAAATTGAAGCTTTTAAAAATAAGCTCATACTTCGCCAAGGAAAATCGATCAAAACAACGCAGACATATTACCGAGCTTTTCAGAATTTGCTAGTGCAAATAATGAGATTTCTTCAAAAACGTTGTTTCCGGATGTATGACAAAATTGGGAGAAAACTTTTCGAAAAAGTTTGCAAATTTTCCAGATAAAGAAATATATTGGATACGTTATCACATTTTCGGTTGATAGTTTTAATTTTAATATCCCCTTAAAATTAAAAGATTAGTTAATTAATGTTTTTAAGCGCAACAAAGAAGCACAAAAAAAAAAAAGAAACACAACGCACCAATTTAAATCTCTTTACCACATACCAAAAATTTTGGTTATCGATTGGAACGAATAAGCC
This sequence comes from Caerostris extrusa, assembly GCA_021605095.1. Lineage (NCBI taxonomy): Eukaryota > Metazoa > Arthropoda > Arachnida > Araneae > Araneidae > Caerostris > Caerostris extrusa. The sequence goes on along the minus strand of BPLR01005409.1, from coordinate 41,968 downwards.
GATGCCCATGATCTAGCTAGCTCATCATAACAATCTACTGTAGTTTTGAATTACACAAACATATATATTCCAGAACAATCTGGCAAATGAGGAAATAATAAAAATAATAAAAAATGAAACAAAAATCCAATTAAAAATTTAATTCCATTTGCATCCTATTTATGTGAAACTAGCTTTTCAAACTGAGTTGCTATTAAAATAAAATGTCGATCTGTATTGGATAACGTGCGATCCGGCTTGCGATTTTCAATACAGATCAAATCATAGAAGCATTCACAAGTTCTTTACAAGCACATAACCAACGAATTCTTACCATGTAAAGTGTTTTTAAAGTATCTTTCATTAAAAAAATATTGATATCCATATGCATAAGTAATATGATTGCTTTATAAAATTATGTGTTTTATTAATACAAATCCTCAAAACAATTTCACTTTTTACTACGCTAAAATTAAAAAAAAAACGTCTACTGTCTATTATGTGTTTTATTCATACAAGTACTAAAAAGAATTTCACTTTTTAAAACGTTGGTTATTAAAAAAAGTCTACTGTTTATCCAGGTGTCGCGACAGAAAATTTGAGGAATGGAAATAAAAATAGTTTACGCGCCATTGCTGTAGACCAGTGGTTCTCAAAGAGTGCTTAAGTGAAATAAGTGTCCGAATATAAACAATAAATATTAGTCACTCTTTTTCTTGTCTGTTTTCCAATTAAAAGACAGCTTTAGCTTTTGCTGTTCGCTTTTTAAAACTTTTCGCAAACCTTTCTGATTGCTATTTGTTTTCTTCTTTTATTCACGTAAAAAGTGCCAAAGAATGTTTCCGAGAAACTAAGAGTGGTCACTTTCATAGTTGGCTGCTAGAAGTGTTAGCGTCTATCTGAGTTTCATTGTTAAAAAATGTTCATCCCAGTCTATGAGACTCCGACGCTTTTAAGTTGCAGAGTTGATCATTTAATATTAACTGAAGAAGAACTAGTAGTTATATCCACTTATCCTGGATTAGGGATTAAAAATAAGGAATTGCTTCTCTAAACCTTGCTAATGTCTCAAAAAGTTTGCAAATTTTACTACAATTTTTACGGCATCTTTAAGTGAATTACGATTTTCTATCCTCACCACCAAATATATGCCTAAAAAATTGAAAAACTCGCTAAGACAATTTTTACGGCATGTTTAAGTGAATTACAATTTTCCATTATAATGACCAAATATATGCCTAAAAATTGAAAAACTCGCTAAGACACTTCAATCTTCTGGTTTTCATAAACGAAGAATTAATAAAATTAAGATATGTCCCATTTTATTTTTTATCACACTAATTTTTCTGTAATATTTGACTTAACTATTATAACATATTTCTCAGAAATTTGTGTATAGTGCTCCTATTATTATTTGTAGAATTTTAAGTGGACCCGGACATCAAAAATTTTGAGAATTAAAAAAACAAAAACAGACCATTAAAAATAAAAATTACTCTAAATTACAAGGATATGGTGTAACAAAAATAAGCGATTACTTTTAATGAATTGTGTTGATTAGATCATTATTACAATGATATAAAGAACACGGATCTTTACAAAAAAGTTAAAGACAAAATATTATATTTTTCATAGATCGTTGCTCGATAGAAAGCGGATTTGTTGCAATCTTGTAATCATAAAAAATATATCGGAATCATTCACTTCCGGATAGTAACATTGCCCTTCGTCTGTCACATTATCATTTGACCTTGAAAGAAGCTACATTCATTTTTACTTAAAGAGGCGAAAAGCTCTTGGCTGCCTCAGATAACGTTGGCTTGTTGAAGTTACTAGAGTGAATATTTATCTTCCCTGAGAAAAGCAAGTAAGTTCTATTATTTTATTAACACTCTTAGTATGTGTATGATGTTAATTTACAGTGTTTGGCATTTAAATATGATTTGAATGTATTAGTTTTATAGAAAATTGTAAATATTACCTTTTTAAGTAGCATTTCACGGTTATTTTATCATTTGGTTACAGTTAGAAATTTGTAAAACGTTTTTAAATTCTCTTGAATTTAAAAGTATAACTCTTTGAAATTTCATTTTTAAAACACAATTTTTTTTTGTATTGTATTTTGCAAAATTTTGTATGCAAAATGGTTGAAAGAATTATTGTAATTATGTAATTATGCTTGCAAAAATTAAGTCATTCAAAATATTTTCTTGCAATTTTTTTGTCTTCTTTCAAGATTTTTAGACCAATAATTCATTATTCAATTTTTATATTTTTACAATTTGATGGTTATGCCGTCTAGAATCACACTAAAATTAGTGTCAAATGTTGATTGGAAGATATGACATCTAGAATCATACTAAAATTAGTGCCTAATGTCGTTTGGAAGATATGTCATCTAGAATCACACTAAAAGTAGAGCCTAATGTTAATCGAAAAATATGCCATCTAGAATCACTAAATATTAGTGCCTAATATCGATTGGAAGATACGTAATCTAGAATCCCCTTAAAAATTAGTGCCTAATGTCAATTGAAAGATATGCCATCTAAAATCACACTAAAAATTATCTTGCTTAAATGTTGCTCTAATGTAAAAATTTTTAAAAAATGGCTGTCTCTAAATCTAATTCTTCATCCTGTTGTGGGCCGTGTTTTTTAATATAAAGAAATCAGTAATTCATTGATGTTTATGTCATCTAGAATCCCACTAAAAATTGGTGCCTAATATCGATTGAAAGATATGTCATCTAGAAACACATTAAAATTAGTGTTTATTGTCGATTGAAAGACATGTCATCTAGAATCACACTAAAATTATCTTGTTTAAGCGTCGCTCTAATGTAAAAGAACACGGATCTTTACAAAAAAAAAGTTAAAGGCAAAATATTATATTTTTCAAAAAAAAAAAAAAAAAAAAAATTAAAAAATGGCCATCTCTAAATCTAATTCTTCATATTGTTGTGACAGTGATTCGTTATTAAGTTTTTCTATTTTTACAATTTGATAGTTGCCAGAAAACTTTTATTTCTATCAACAGATAAAGAAATATTTTTTGCTATGTCTGGTTTAAGAAACCTTAACTTTAACTCCAACATAGATCAACAAACAACGAGAAACATTTCTGATTTTCAAAAATTGAGCCAAAGAAAAAAATATAATTATCTGCTCATATTTTTGTAGATACCATCAATCACTATGGCAGAAACGGATTCACCTACCTGCTCACAATTTGTAGATGGATTCCAAATTTTTGGAAAGCTTCCCGTTGAAAACTTCAGAGCTGCTCTAGAGTACAAACCTCGACCAGATGATGTTTTTGTAGCTACTTATCCTAAATGTGGAACCACCTGGTGCCAGCATATTCTCACGCTCATTTTGAATCATGGTGAACTACCTTCAATTACAGATTTCTTCAGGACTTCGCCTTATCTTGAGTTCGTAGGTAAGTGTGTTTACACGTTGTATTAGTATTACTTGAAACAAGCCACCATTAAGATCAGTAGCTAATTAGTATCACTTTACAGACATAGTTTTCATTTTTTAGGAACTGTCTGACCCTGTTTAAAAAGATGAAATTTTGCTTTGTATATTTAATATTAATTTACGTATGCCGATTTGAGTTATGATTAGTTTTCAACAAACAGAATTTGGTAGATTCTTATTCAAATTCATTTATGTTTTATTTAGTATTCAATACGTTAACTTTTTTTGTATGCATACATACATGTATGTATGTATATATATATATATATATCCTACACAATATACAATTAACAAATTCAGTTGTTCCACTTACCTTTCATTAACTTTGCATTCTTACATTTTATCATAATAATCTTCATGCCTGTCTGTAATGAATTGCTGACTTAACATTTCTGACTCTACTCTACTGGTACTCAAAGGGTGTTCTCAATGATGGGAGGGGGTATATCTGGATACTGTGGCATTTTTCCCTCATGGAAGAGTTTTGGCATTTCATTGCCAGGAGAGAGGAATATATGTTATTTGACAAGTATATAATAACCTGTCACTCAAATTTGACAGCAGACAAGTTTTATTGTTGTTAGTAATAATACATGCAATTAGTGTTTTATACTGCAATTAGTGTTTTTTACGTTACTGAAATCTGATAGCAGATATTCGGTATCATGTATAATGAGACTCTGTGCGACCTTCGCAGGTAGATATAATGAATATGGACTACATTTTGAGTTGTTCTATCTTGATTGGTGATAGACTACTAACTGAGAAATGTCTACTCTAATGAGAAATTTAAGTAAATGAAAAAATTCATTATTAGTCTAAAAATCAAAGAATACATCAAAGACAATATGTACAAATTATCAAGAATTCTACATTTAACTAATGACAAGGGTTAAATAAAAACAGGATAACTATTTAAAAAAGATTATTTAATAAATTTACAACGCCAATTAATATAAAGTTAAATTTTGACGGAGTAATTTGTCATAACCGTTTAAGGTTTTCTGTCATAAGACATAATCGACATAGTGGCCCGAACAGAATTAGATTAATAAAAAAGAAATTGAGTTGTAAAATGGTTTCGAATATCTATTCAATTATTATATCTATTCAATATATCGAATATATATTCGATATTGTTTATTATTGAATATCTTCACCTTTGAAATACAATTTTCAGAAATGATGAAAAAGTCATATAACACTAATAAAAAGGAAATTTTGTCAATAAAGTTCTATTCATGTTCGATAAATGTATTTTATTTACTCTTATCTGTATTAGTAGTCATTTTGTAATGGCCATATATAAAGTCAAAAGCTGAAATTGGCATATTTCAACTAACTGATAATATTACTGGTAATGTTTTATTAGCAACTTAAAAATAAATTTAGAAAATTACAAATAAATTAGAATTAATGGAAACAGTTGCCAGGGGACTTCATTTTCAACAATATATTGATCTTGGGTGGCCTGATTTATAAGGAACTTGAAGCAAAAATCCTAATATTGTTAGGGGCCTGAATGGCCGAGTGGCTAGCGCTCTGGTGTTCAGTACCACAGGTTTCTGATTCGAGTCCCGGCGGTGACACGAATGTTTGTAGTGGTTCGGAATCCCCTTTAAACTGTAGGTCCCGGTCTGTTTAGCCCTCGAGCGCACAAGATGACCGTAGAGCGACTAACCAAACCAAACATAATATTGTTATTGAGTTTGGACATGATAAAATACGCTAACCAGAAAAAGTGGATATACAGAACGATCTGTTTGTTTTTTAATAGTCTTGGCTATTCTCGTGGCTGCAAAAATAGGCCTAATGCTAAACATAATAAATTTGTGGCTGTAATTGCTCTAAAGTGTACATTGGAAATATGAAATTTCCTACATATTCAGTGAATGCTATCTAATGTTTTAATGGCCAACTGACTGCCATTTGACAACAAAACTAAGAATCTAGTTTAGATTTATAATAAATGAATCCATTAATATGCTTTTATTCGTTTCATGCACAGGCGTAAAGGGAGTGGAAAAAATGGTGAGGCCTGGATCCATCAAAATCCACCTTCCATTCCACTTGGCACCGTTCTCTGAGGAGGCTAAGTACATCTACGTCACCAGAAACCCCAAGGACTGCTGCGTCTCCTACTACCACCACATGAAGGACGTCCACCAAGGGTTCGGTTTTCAAGGGACTTTCGACGAATTTTTTGAACTCTTCTTGGAAGGAAAAGTGGATTACGGAGACTATTTCGATCATTTGCTGGGATGGTATGAACACAGGTGAGGGCAGTTTTCATGTATATATGTATATGTATATTTATTTATATATAATTGTATTTTAACCATAGGGCATACACAAAAATTGTCTTGTCAAAAAAATCTAAAAAAAAATTATATATATATATATGAAGAAATAAAACGTATATATGTTACATAATTTTTTGATTTTTTTAACAAGAAAAACAAGTCAGTTTTGTGTACTGCCTGTGGTCAGGTCACAATGAGTACATGCGGCCTGAAGTCATTACAAATCTATGCATTTCTGATCTAGAATATGCATTCCTCTTCATGATAAATGGAACATTTTTTACGTTATTTTTTATTCTTCATAGAATATAAAAATTTACGGAATGCATTGTAACCAAAAAGAAAAACCTTTTAAATTTATAATTCCATTTTTTTACTTCTCCTTACGTAGAGGATATGATTAAATGATGGACCTCTTATAAGAATAGTTTGAAACTAAATTTATTCTACATTTAAAACGCTAAATTTTTATCATCATGACACAATTGTCTATTAAGCAAGTGGTTGTTGCTAGGATTATTTTGCTATTTGGTTTGCTAGTACTTGATCAATTTCTTGATTAGAATAAATACAACAGAATTAATACAGGTCATTCTGTAATATTGGATTCTAGATTTTTTCTTTAAATTTAAAAACCAATTTTTAACAGTTACGAAAAATTATAACAACAACAGTTATGAAATAACTTTTCCTTCACAATATTCAACATTAAATATTATAGGTAGAAAGACAATAGTATTATGATATTTTATAAATATTTTATATCTTAATATTTAATATCTGCAAATAAAAAGCTAAGTTTTATATTAAAAAATATCTCATAATTTTGATCATTTCTTTTATATTATTGAATCTAATAATAAGGCACAAAAGTCAATTGAAAATATTTATTTATGGCAATTGAATTTTATTGAAATATGGATAGCCTCAATGATTGTTAACTCTTTTGAGCAATTTTTGACCAATTTCATTTATAAGAATACTTGTCAGTTAACATACAATACATAACATTATGAACAGGAAATTAATATTGAGCACATGAATGAATTTCATGTATTCAGTATTAATTTCTATTCACGTGAAAATATGTGAAATATGTGAAAAATATTATGTATGAAAATATTGATGAATTTAAACACTTAATTTGAAGTTAGCAAAATTTTTGCATATGCAATTCTTCAATTAATCAATTTCAGTATGTATCATTAGGTTATATTAATGGGCTAATTATGTATTATATATTATATATTAATTACATTATTGAACTAAAGATATTAATTATATTATTGGAATAATTATTTTTTACTTATTCCTGTTCCAACTTGTTATATGAAACGTCTCTGAGAAAAAAATTTTCATAAATGAATTGGTTAACCTTGTTTATGCTTTATTTACACATATTTATCATATTTTAGTTATTCTGTATTGGTTTCTTTCAAAACTTGTGCTAAACAGCAAATAATCTTTAAATCTAGATCAGTTTTCTCTGTTTACATATTAATAAAAAAATGTTTTACTTATTTTATTCAATAGGCAAATTAGTTTCTCTTACCAGTTTTTCATGGTTTAAAATTGAATCATATAACAATTAGTAGGAAATTTTAATTTACTGCAAGTATGATAAAAAAGAAAACCTATGTCTTTAAACCAATTGCTTTTCCTGGTAAATACATTTATTTAACAGAAAAATACAACAGAATGTTTTCTTTTCAAAAACAATAAATTTAATTAGGATACACTAGGATTGTAAATTTTGATCATGCCATGTTCAATAATTCACATTTTAAAAAAATAGGTTGTTGGTACGTATGGCTTTATTGGAACTCGATCCATACAATTTTGGCCACTTACCATAGAAACAAAAAGAGCATATAAACAAATTACAAAGGAAAAGGCCAGGCATTCTTAACAAAAACGACCAAAAGCCTTAAAAATAAGTTAAATGTTCTAAGGAAAAAAAAAATTAAAAGCTAGAAGCACCCTAATAAAATTCCGCGCGATTTTCCTGGCCCTCAGTAAAGAGTACACAAATCACCATTCTGTTGTTATTACAGTCCAGTCCTAGCAAACAAATAGATGGGCCTTGTTCATTTTCTCTGTCTTACATAAAACACGTATATCAGAGTTCACAATCCGTATTTTGTCCAGATGTTCGGCCGGGCAGTCGTGTCCAATTTTTAATCTAAAATTCGCAGCAGCCTCTTTGCCAGTTTTCCACTCAATTTTTTTTCCAGTCATCCACGATTGTCTCCCAAAGTTTTCCTATGGTGTTAGATAATATAGTGCAAGAAAATTCTTGCATATTATGTATGTTTAATCTGATTACAAATTGCTTCACTTCACATATCTATTGCATTTTTTTTTTTTCAGGAATGACCCAAACGTTCTTTTCTTGACTTATGAAGAAATGAAGGCGGACACAGAGGCTGTTGTCTTGAAAATGGCGTCGTTCGTCGACGAAGAGAAATACGCCAAACCTCTGAGAGAAGATCCAGAGAAACTGAGCAACGTGATAAAGTTAAGCTCTGTCAAACACATGAGAGAAGGATTCATGAAAAATTTTGCCGGTCTTTTAAGCCAGCCGATGGACGAACTCCTTAATAATCCTGATATTCCTGAAGAATTCAAAAATTTGTTCTCTTCCGTCGCTGAGATGATGAAACCGACAGAAGGAGCAGAAAATCAACCTCCTCCCGTGATGAACTTCATCCGCAAAGGCGTCGTTGGAGATTGGAAGAATTACTTTTCTGAAGATCAGAGAAGACGTTTAGACGAGAAATTTGCAGAAAGAACAAAAGGCACAGACATTGCAAACTTATTTAAGAACTGTTCGTAATATACTTTCGCATACAATCTCATAATCACCAAAATGGATTAATCAATGTATAACAAATGTCGTTTACTCATATATAAATATATATTCATAAGTTTAGAACATGAAACTTTATGTAGTTTGAATTGATTAAGGAGCTTGATTCTGTGTTGTTGTTTTTTAATCTGTTTTTTGAAACTGATTTAATAAAACCAAAGTTTAAAATGTCTATTTATTGAAATTATTGTTTCCATTATTTTAATAATTATATTATACATACTTCGCTTATATTATACATAGTAAAACGACATACAAATTGAAAGAAAAGTGTTGAAAGGCTATCTCTTTGTTAACAACACCATTTGATTTTTTTCTGTTTGAAATTTACTTTTATATGTTAAGATGTTCAATTCTCAAGATGATCTCTGTTAAATTTCATCGCCCTTTGTAGCAAAGCTAGTGTTATCTACAAGTTTCTTTTTTTTACAAAAAAATCTACGAGAACATTCAAGCTCCTGGAAGCCTTTGAATACTATATATAGATGATTAAAATTCTTTAAGATTAAAAGATGCACAACAAGAAAAAATTCTATTATGGGCGACTTGAACTGAACCAGTGGTGGGTGGCAAACATGGTAAAAAAGATTTAAACCACTACAAAAGGGACGCCCAAACCGAGCTAAATTAAAAATACATTTTTGTTATGTTACGAATGATAATTAATTCGATTTGTTTCATTGCTGTAACATTGAATGTACGCGATACGTATTTCTATGTGATGTAAAAACGTGGCAGTTTTTTTCCTATTAAAATTCGTATCGTTTATATATACTGCTGTTTCAAAATCTATGGCATAAACATTTGGGAGTAATAAAATAAAACTAAATAAGTACATATCGCCCTGCAATTCATGCTTGGTATGCAAGTAATAGATGATGGCTGTATTTGCTATTTCATCAAGTTATTGCAGTAACTGATCAAAAGTACGACTGCCAATTGTAACACAGGATTCGCACCATTAATGTAATGATGACCGTAATGTTGAGGAAGGCATCAGTATGATGCCAGCAGTTAAGAATATGCTGGTAACAGGCTCTGCATTGGAATTGTCATCTCTCATCATAGATAAGATTTTTCATGTCAAAAAGTCTACTCTTCAGAAATGAAGCATGCTGTTTCCGAGGTTTCAGCGAACACATCCAAGCATTCCTTACGTTGTATCTAATTTGCTAATATAACGGTCTAACGCGGACTAACAGACTAAATCCCTTTGATCATGGATGTACATTCGTTAATGAATAAGACAAGTACTGAAAACTCTAGGTGCATAAAAGTCACTTACGCGTTGCAAATTTGATATCAGCTTTAAAATTTGCAGATGTCTCATTCTGAACCCTCTGTATATGGTAAGGATTCAACCGTTACACTCTTAGCACTCATCATACCGTCATATCAGAAACATGGTCGGCTTGGGGAATATACATCGTGTAAAATTCAAGGTAAACTTTCAAGGCCCACGATACAGAGCTTCTGCGGCTTGTTTCGCCTCATTCTTAACTTCTTGTTTGCTCCGAAAAGGGCGTCTTTCGCAGATTTGTTCTTGAAAGTGTCATATTGAAAAAGAGCTTTTTATACAATCTTTGAGCTTCTCTTTCATTTCCGTCTGCATCCTCGTGCATATAATTCACATCAGCCTTTTATGTGTATCCATCCTCCTGTAATTAATCCCCATACATATATTTCTGACTGTTGAGATGAATACATGTACTAAAATGAACTCTGTTGGATCAAATGAGATTTGGTTCTTTTAAGAACCTCTCATGGAGTCCTCTCATTCCGTACCTCATGAAGAGGCCCTCGTGATTTGCGCCAGATTAATTACCACCAGTGGAAATTACCGGATAGGTTAAAAAATTAATGATAGTAAAAATTTCAAGCCTCTCTATATTGTTTTTACGTTGTGTTGAAATTTCCTTACTGGAGGTATAAATAAGTTTTTTTAACAATTTTAACTCCCTATACAGTTATTCTACTAATATGTCTTTATTATCATTTTCGTAGTGAAAAATAGAAAAAACTATTTTTGTTTGACGTCACCAGTGGACCTGTAAAGAATCAAATTCGATATACTACAAGAGATACCGAACCGAAAACTTCGGGAGATAGGCACAATAAATCATCGGGAAGGAACACGGAATCATCGTTGATGGGCACAATTGAATTGGAGGAGATAATGCCCTTTTATTGGACTTCAGGAGATGGTGATGAGGGTGAAAATCTCTGTCACAACAGTTAAAAATATTGTTTCATAATTGCGGTAGCACGATGTGAATTAGGCGTAAAGATTATACCCTAGTAGCAATCAATATGCTACATATCTGCTATCAATGGCCAAAAATCAAAGTGTTCGACATTTGAAAAAAATGTCATAAGATCAGCTGTTAAATTTAAATAAGACAGCTATAGAGAATGATATATGCAATATTGCGACGTGCGCCTTTAGTGAGCAATAGTGCTGAGGTGCCATCATCTGGCAGCATTATTGTAGATGTTGTTGCAAAAACGGTGAGACTCGATGACTTTTGTGATCTTCAGCATCGTGCTCGTTAGTTTGACTACGATTCAGACATTCGGGTTTTCTTCCGCACTATACGGATATCCCACAAAGTACCCAACTTACTTACATTCTACCTCTCCCCCCTCCCCAAACTGCGGGGTGGTTCCCCTGAAAGTCCTCCCAGAAGGCGACAGTCTTCAGTGACAATGAGCCAAGTCAAATTTCTATCTACGGCTGCTCCATCACAACACAGAAGCTGCCCCTTTCCTTCCATCTCCATGAGTAGACTACTCACGGAATGTACGTCCAGCACAGCAAGACACTAAGAATTAGATATAACATAATTTTCTTTTCTTTTCTTATCTTTTTTTTTTTTTGTTTGGGGAGATTGGTGCCCATTACTGTTTTGGCATAAAGAAGATGTTAATTATTTTAGACTTGCTCGTGTGTCCATTATACAAAGAAGCATTATTTAAAAATCATTCAGTGATAATAAATTATATAAGAAACATAAAGTAGATTTATAAATGTAGGAATTTTGTCAGAAAATCAACGAATTATAAAGTAAACTTTTTCTGTTCAGTTGAATATTCATTCATTTGTTTTCGGTTAGATCGTTTATTATTTTTGTCGGCATTAAAAATACTCGTATATCACACATCATGCCTCTGTGATAAAGCACAATGATTTTATAGTCACTGAACACAACATTATTGAAACTGTGACAAAATATCAGTAAGAGTTTTGGTCCCAAATAGAAGGCAGTTTATTTTGTTAACCAATACAAAATATTTTAATTATTCAAAATATATGATTAATTACTCTAAATAAAGCAAATGTGTTATAAATATAATCAGGTTTTTTTTATTATTTTGTAAAATTTTGATAAATAATGTGATAAATAATTTCTTAAATTCTTTTCAAGCTTAATTTTTGTAATGCAATCACTTTCATTAAACAAATATAATTCGAATTTCTAGAAATAAATTTTCTACTTCGGAAACCTCTGTATTTTTGGATTGCAGAATGTTTCATGTTAAAATATTTTTAAAAAAAACAAAAAAAACGAAAAAAAAAAAAAAAAAAAAAAAAAAAGCTTTTGACAATTTGATTCTTTGAAAGTTTTTAGAATTAGTTATAGGCATTATACTCTTCATAAAAAAGTTGTAAAGAAACATCCCATATAGACTTCTGAATTCATGCGCTTTGACAAACGATGCATTTTGAAAGATAAGTTATAACAATATTTAAAAACCCGCTACATTCTTATCAATTTTCAATGCAGATAAGAAACGATATCGCTGTTGTTGAGTGATAATTCATTTTATTTATTTAACAAATGGGAGAGGCGTATAGGCGTCTTTTTAATCTCAACCGATACAAAATTAAAATTTGAGAACTAACTTTTTAGCAAATATTTTCTAACTGTTTCAAGGGTTATATTAATAAAAAATTTCATATGATTGTTATCTTTTTATAAAATTCATAAAATTATTTAATTTATGCATTTGCCATTAAATGAAATCAAACTATGAAATAATTAGTAAGTTGCTTTTAATGCGGTAAAAAAAAAAACATGTAAATATAATGGGAAAAAAATGAAGGATGGCATATTATATTTGTCAGATTTCTAAAAATCATTGAATTAAGCCAAATGTATTTTTATATTATAGTGTACAGGTTGGCCAACCAGATTGTAACAAGGTATGGTTGGGTTTGACATACTTGAGGCACAGGTTGGAGAATTCCCAGCTTTATCGACACACGCACAAACACCCCACACATACAAATTATAGGCATACATTATTTAACACATTTAAAGACATATATTCAGTGGGAGAATTACACTTCCAAGCCGAAAATAGCATACTCAGCTACTCGCAGGATGAGCGAAATATTTCCTCTTCTGGTGAGAGTCTGTAGGACAACTGACCATTTCTCCCGAACGCCACAGGGGAGGAAGCATGGTTACAATATCTAAATATTGCTAATTATAGCAACTTATGTTTATTTTCACCTATTCAAAAGCATTTCTTAAAAATATACAGAAATCTTGGTAAGGTTGTAATTATCTTCGCTTAGAATAGCATCATTCAGGTTTTAATTTAGAATACTATACCCCTGAGGAAGTCACCAATCTTGCAACCCGGAATATTTCGCCAATTTCTTTAGGGCTACAATACTATAGAGGGATTCGTAACTTCTTCTTTTTCCGAACAATATAATGACTATTTATTTATAGTTATTTTTGCAGATTTTTTTTTTTTTTATTTATAGTAAATAAAGAACAGAAATATATATTCTTTTAAATAATTATTCCGATAAATTATAGCATATTCTGAGATTGTTTTTATAACGTATGTCGGCGCTGATACCGAAAATAAACGCTTTTTATGATGTTGCCACTCATGAAAATATGAAACAAACAATAAAAAAACGATTTGTTACTTCATTAATATCTTATATTTGTTTATAAAATAATTATTTTCTTTTTAATGATGCTGACATAGTGAAGACTTTATGACAACCATTATTTGAATTCACGCTAAAAAATGTTACTTTTTATTTTTACAATGTTAATTCACGGCGAAAACGTCGATGAAACGCATTAAATTTTTCTACGATTTTTGATGTTTCATTGCAATACTATTGTCGTAGTTAAGGTTTTGTGGCAACAGTTATTTGAATTCGTGACTTATTCGTGAATTTAACTTTTTTTAAATTTAGAACATTAGTTTATGGAATAAAAATGTCGTTGGGACGTATTAAATTTTTCTGTGGATTTCTGATGTTGTTGTTGTTCCTGTTTTCTTCATTCATTTTGATAAGACTATGCACGAACAGGTTTTAATGGGGCATAAAAGATCATTTTCGGCACCAACAAAGGATATATCAGAATAAAATGTAAGTTATGGTTTCTTCTTTTATTTTGTTATGGTTTCTTCTTCTTTTTTTAATGATTTTGGTTTATTATTCTAATTCGGCAAAACATTAAATATTTTTTGGCATAATAGGCAGAAAAGATTGGAATATTAACGAATAATTTTGGAGTATTTTTATTGTAATACCAATTATTATCGTTGTTAACATGATACGTTTTTTGTGAGTTAGTAAAACAATTTCCATATAATAGTTTGGCATTAAAGCGATAAAATTCGGCGTAAAAGCAATTTAGGAATAAAATTTTGGCAAAATAATGATATGTTTTAGTGTTAAAGCGATAACATTTGGCATAAAAGCAAATTATTAAAAATTTGCCATAATAGAGGGAAAAATTAGGCGATAAACCGATATAATTTGGCATAAAGGCAATTTAGGCATAAATTTGTGGGCATAATAGAAATAAAATTTGGCGTTAAAGTGATATCATTCGGCGAAAATGTATTTTAGGAATAAAATTTCTCCTAGTGGTAAAATTTGGCGAAAATGTATTTTAGGAATAAAATTTCTCTTAGTGGTAAAATTTGGCAATAAAGCAATAATTTTCGGCTTAAAAGCATTTTAGGAATAAACTTTTGCCAAGATAGTGATAATATTTCGCGTTAAAAATATAAAAACTTCATGAAAAAGTAATATAAGATATAAAATTTGACATATTGCAGTTTGGCTACTAATGCTGCTGTAACAACAATTTTTTGTCAATGAATTTTGACGAAATAAAGTTTTCAACGTCGCCGAACTTTGTACAGTCATTTTGTTTATTTACTTGGCGAATAGACATCCTAGTATTGATTTTGGCGTAATACCGTTTTACTGCGAAAACTACCTGGTGTATTCATTACTATGCTTATTTGGCATCCTGGTGTTGCATTTGGTACAAAGCATATAGGATTCCAGATTTTTACCATCCTTCATTTGGTACACTTTGGCGAAACACATTTTTGACTCAAAAATCCCAACGGCCCCTATTCTGTAATTTTACCAATTTTTTTCTATACTTTCGGGGTTTAAATTTTTCATATATTTGATTTTCTTAACAGTATAGAATTCAGAGAATTAAACCTCCGATATAAGGCAGGAAAACATGCCTCACACTTAATGGTACACACGAAAAAGTTCGACTACAAACCGTTTTTCATCGGATGGCTGATGATATGAGTAAAGTATTTGGAAAACACAGTGGTGAATGAGAGGAGTTAAATAAGTAATTGATAAAAACTTGCTGGGAAACGATAAAACTAGATATATTTTTTTATATAAAGTGAAAAGTAAAGCATAATTGATGCTATATGATGGATTACCAATTGTATCATGAATAATAAGTATTTTTGTGTTTTGTTAAATAAATCAAATTTTCTTACACAAGCTGCAATGTAATTTATATGATCTCACTTAAAATAATCACAAGATTTATCTCCACAATAGATTCTTTTAATATTTTTCCACCAGTGTTTAAAAAATGATTAAAATCACTTTCTTTTCTTTACGCCATTTATGTTTTTTGTTTCATCAATTTGAACTGATACTAATAAACTGATAATAGCTTTTGGAATTAACTTACCAGAAACATCTTGGAATACCATGCCTGAAAATTTAGTATTGCAATAACTTGTGAACTCAATAAAAGAAACTAAATATAGCGGATTAATTTTCAAAACAGGTCAATTACTATTAATTGATAACTATTGATTCAGCCTTATTTCACAATCATCTTGAAGTACATCTGCAAAAGAACATACCATGAATAATCTTTTATGCGATAAAAGTGAATTATTATTATTAAAGATGAATTATTTACTTCAGGTTAGCCCTTGATTTACATAACAGAAAACAAAAAGATACAAAACTAAATAGATTTTAATTGTCTAAAAAACATAAAAAAATTTATGGACTTAATTTATTTTTTTTATTTTATTATTTACAAATAACAATTCAAAAAAAATTTCAAAACTTTTCTGAAGATGATATCAATTATTTATATAAAATTGTAATTTTTTTTTTTCAGAGATGAAAAAAATGTTCAGAACTTTTCGAGGATTTATCATATTTTAACACTTCCAGGAATGATTATCAAAATTAGAAATATAAGAATCAATATTCTTATATTGCTATTTTTTTTCTTTGCCGTTTTTCTAGCCAAAAAGTTCATTACAACGGACATTTCACATGTAGTCTTTCCAAATAGTTCCCAGTTCAGTGTCTTTTGTTCTCTCAGCAAATTTCTCATCTAAGCGTTTACTCTGATCTTCAGAAAATTGATTCCTCCAATCGCCAACAATGCCTTTGCGGACGAAATTGACTGAAGAAGGCTTCTTAGCTTCTTTCCCTTCTTCTGGCTTTGGCATTCTAGCAAAAGCCTTTTTCATTTCTTCTGGAAGAGTAGAATTCATGATTTCTTCCTTTGACATTTGCATAAGTTCGTCCATGCCTTGGTTGACGGTTTCCTTCATATGCTTGAAGCTGCTGTATTTTAGCACGTTGCGCAATTTCTCCGGATCTTCTCTCAGAGGTTTGGCGTATTTTTCGTCGTCGACGAATGACGCCATTTTTAGGACAGCAGCCTCCGGATTGGCCTTCATTTCTTCGTAGGTCACAAAAAGTACGTTTGGATCATTCCTATCAAATACAAAAGCAAAAACAATTACTTAAAAAACACGCTTAGAATACGCTTATTGTGTTTTATTTCTGAAGTTTTTATTAGTTTTTTGTTTGTTTGTTTGTTTTAATTGTTTTTTGAATTTTTATTGCTAAGCTTTAAATTTTTATTAATAATACAAGGAATCATTAATAAAAATTTACATTAAAAATGTTTTTAAAAATTGTTTACTTTTCGCTATCTTAAATTATACTTAACTATGGTTTGTGTTATTTGTGACAACTAGAGTAAATACTTCCTTTAAATTATTTTTTACCTGTGTTTGTACCACTCCATCAAATGATCAAAGTAGTCACCGTAATCAATCTTCCCGGACAAAAACATCTCAAAGAATTGGTCGAAGGTTCCACTGAACATATGACCTGGAATGTTCCTCATATGATGGAAATATGAGACGCAGCAATCTTTGGGGTTTCTCGTCACATAAATGTATTTTGCTTGGTCTGACCACGGAGTCAAATGAAAAGGAAGATGTATTTTCAGGACTCCAGGTCTTGGCATTTCTTCTGCCCCTTTGGCGCCTAGAAATTAAAAAAAATACAAAGTATAATAAAGTTGTAATAAAGCCTTCTATCTCTTTAATGCAAAATTTCAATAAAAAAGATGGCAGAAATAGTTTCGGTACAAAGTAAGTTAATAGTAAGTTTTAAACGTTACTAAATGTATTTTTAGAAATATCTATTTTATACATTCAAGCATATATACATTTTATGCATATATGCTTGCAATAATTTTTGCGTGTATATACATTATTTACTTGAAAAAAAGTTTTGGAAAACATTTTTTGTACCAAAGGAAATTGCTTGTAGAAGCATCTTATTCAGTTTGCATTGAAATCTTATCATTATCATTGGCACAACAGCCCCATGAAGGGCCAAGGTCGTCTGCCTGTTGGCAGATTACGAGACAGGAAGAAATCATAAAAATTTAATGTTTTCTTATTACGGGGTAGAGGTGTCAGCCCTACGCCCAACGTTCTACAGTTATATTAGACAGGGACCTACGGTTTAGAGCGGATTCCGAAAACACTACAAACATCCATGGTACCGCTGGGACTCGAATTCGAAAGCTTTGCACAGAACTAGCGTTTGAGCGTTAGTCACTCGGCCATCAGGCCCTGCGTTGAAACCTACTTTTTCAATTTCAATTTTTTTCATTTTTTTTTAATTGCTATAATTTGCTTTGTTTAACTATTATAGGAAATTTGATGTTATAATAAAGCCAAGTAACCAAGGAGTCAAGGAGTTTTAAATAAATATATTAGTATTAATAAAATAGACAAATAAATTTTGTCGCAAATAATGGAAATAAAAAGGAACACAAATTTTTATTTTATGCCATAAACTGAAACTTACCTGTTATTTCAAGGAAAGGAGCGGCGTTGAAGAATTCTATATGCGATTCTATGGGTTCACCATGCCTGAAAATGAGCGTAAGAGTATGTTGGGCCCATGTTGTTCCACATTTAGGATAGGTCACGATGAAAACGTCATCCGGTCGTGGTTTGTAATTGACAACAGAACGGAAGGCATCTGCTGAAAACATTGCCGGAATTTGCAGTCCGTCCACAAACTGAGAAGCCGGAACGTCGGAAAACTCTTGGGCCGCCATGCTATATTTTCTGCTGCATGAGAAAATGGTGTGAAAGTTTGGTCGAGATTTATCTTAACGTGTTAATCTTGATTAATCTTAATCTTAATCTCTTATATTTTACTTATATTATCTTAAACGTATATTATGTTATACTACTCTATTATTATGCTTATATTAAGCTGTTATATCTTAAGCTTATTTGTCAGTAAGTTTCATTCTTAATCTCTGTAGACATCAATGCCGTCACCAGGATTCGAATCTGAAGTGCAAAAGCTAGAGCACTAGCCAATTAGCCATCAGGCAGCTCTCTGTAGAGAAGAATTGTGTGATTGCTTTTTAATAATAAGATGAATTGATATTGATAAGTTTACTACTAAGACTTTAGTAAGTTAAAGTCCTTTAAAAGAAACAAGTGAAACAAAGAAATGTTAACAAAACAAATATTTGCTAATATTATCAAAATTAGGAGCTATTTAAATGTGAATATAATAAATCAATAAAAAAATGTATTAAATAGAAAAACATCAGAAAAGAGACTATTATAAAAGAAATTAACATTATTTTAAATTTATCAAATTCATCAGTGTTATATTAAATGATATTTTATTATTTAAAAGTAATTAAAATTTCAAGTAAAAAATAATAATATCAACTTGGAAACTTAACCTTTGAATGCTCTTTAAATTAAAAACTACTTTCTGAAATTACAATCTAATAAACTAATATGAATTAAAGAATCATAATTTTATTTTTTAAAGGCTGTTATTTCAACTGGTTAACAACAATAAAATGTAATTAGAAAAGATCTTGCACTTAATAAAGGATATATTATTTTTATGTTATTTAATTCCTTTATTTAAACTGTTCTACAGAATTTTGATGCGTGATTTTCTACATAAATTGTTATGACAAAATAAATTAAAATGATAATTTATTTATTTCATTGTTGGATTCAAATTTGTTTTTTTTTTTTAATTTAACATTTATCCTAAGTGATTTGGAGCTTTTTAAAAAATAATAATAAATAAAAATAAAAATATTTAAAAATGTCGAAAATGGTCTAAAGGCAATGTTAATGTAAAAGCGATTTGGAAATTAAAATAATTGCGAAATAATTCAACTCTTTATTAATAAAGTAATTGTGAATATAAAGTAAAAATAAAAAAATATTATTAAATTAAAAATTAAAAATATCACTAAAAAATGCTGAAAATGACCAAATTCATTCTTATTCAAATTTATTTTATCCATCATGATTTACAGATTTGCAATATAATTTTATCCATTTCCAAAAAAGTAAATTTTAATAAGAACATCTAAATTCTGTAGATCAGTTCAGTTATATCTTATTTGATTCATTTAATTGATCAGATGCAAATTTTCTTCATAACATTTTGTGACAAATGAACTTAATTTAGTAGAGAATTTTCAAATATTTTATTTCGATGATAATTTAACATTTGATTCTAAGCGATTTGGAATTTAAAATAGTTACGAAATAATGCAGCTCTTTATTAATAAAGTAATCATGATTATAAAGGAAAAATAAAAATAACATTATTATTATTAAATTAAAGAAAATAACATTAAAAAATGCTGAAAAAGGACCAAAGACGTTGTCATTTAATGTATTTTATCCATCATGATTTACAGATCTGTATTGATTTACAAATTTGTCCATTTCATGAATAACAATTGCCTGAGATGAATTTCAAGGAAAATTAAACCTCAATAAGTCAAACATTTTTTTAACGAAATTTAGTTATGAAATAAATTTTACTCATATTCTAATTATAACAATTAATAAGAATCAACGAGACTTTACCATTTGTTTATAATTGTGACAGTAACTGCTGAGTAATTTTTTAGTTACGCATAAACAGAATGCGTATACATAGCCTGATATAGTTGTAGTTGTTACCTGATTTGTGCAATCAAATAATGTAAAAGAAAGTTTTCTTTTTTTCAGAATTTTTATTATGCATCTGATATAATTTTTACTCCATAATTCTACAACGATATCAGTATATAAAGGAGTTCTAATTTGTTTTTAAAATTTATGAAGTTCATCAGAAAGGAGAAAAGAAATTAAATTAAAGTAATCATTATTCATTTAAAAAATTTCGACTGAAAACTTTTAGAAATTCTTTGAAGAGAATGCGTTGTTGTGCTAGTTATAATATATTTGAACATTTATAACACAACAGTATGCTATAATCTTAAAGTTTCTTAAAAATTCTTTTAAAAGTTATAAAATACTTTATAAATCGATTGAACAAAAGCCTATTGAATTTTGTGATCAAACTAGACATTACATTTTGCGATTTATTGTTAATAAATTGGAAAAAAAAAAAACAGAGATAGAATGTGTTATGTGATATTTTTTTGCAAGAAATCTGAATAAAATATGATATATTCATATTATAAAGATGAAATGTTTAAGATAAATTTTATTTCTGTGCAATACCAACTGATCAATCGTAATTAATATAGTTTAATAATTAATTAATGGAATTTTCAGTAGAAAAATAAGAATGATAAAAACAATTTAAAGTCCATTGTGTAAAAGATATTAAACAAATTCTTTTTTAAAAGAGGAGATACTAGAAATATAATGTAGTAAAATGAAATTATTACTCATAAGAAATGTTGCGAAAAACAATTTATTAAAAATTAAATACGAGACTTTTGCAATACAGGAATATTATTCTCCATTTAAAGCAAATTTCAATAAATATCATTTCGTTATATTTAAATTTTAATATTAAATTAACACTAAAGATATAAATTTTTACTTACTTTTTGGACTCTTGATTGGTCTGTAAAATCAGTAATTTGTTAACTGTTACTCAAGGCTTGTCAGAAGTGAATGAATTGGGTTTTTGTCTGTTATGCAGGGTTTTTAGAAGTCAAAGGATATTTCGTCATTCAGACGTCATTTGTTATCAAGTTGAATGTCAAATCTTTGCTACTGATAACTACATTTAGGGCAATGATGAAACTCGATAATACAATTTGAATAGTAAATCAATGGGTTATCTATATAAAATTGCATAAATGTTAAGAGATTCAATACATATATTTATTTGAAATATTTTGATTTATGATGCAATACTTTTATTTATTCAATTCCTTCTAGTAGCTCACACTCTCCCTATATCTTATACAAATTTTCAATCGTTCATAAAATACTTTTTATTCATCCACTCAAGTTCAAATACATTTTTGAACCTGTAGTGGATGACACTTGATGTTAATACAGTTTTTTCAAATAGTAATTCAGTAACTAAATTTAATTAATTCATTTTAGTTTTTTTTAGATTTAAGTTTCATATATCCACCAATAGATGCGCCAGATAAACTTTAAAAAAAATGAATGAAAATTATTTATAAAGGACTTTCTGCAATAGAGTAAAAAAAAGTAGGAATTGACTTAAAAATTTTTTTTTTTTATATTACTTGTTTTATTTTTATTAATATCATTTTAATTAGCTAGTGTTGCATAATTATTGTTTAACCTATTTATTAGTTAGAGCCTGACCATAAATAGCATTCCCTGCTTTCTCGTCGTTTTCAAGTACACATAAATTTTTCTATTCCTAACTCTACACATTGTGACATATAACTGACTATATCTAAAGCAGTGCGATCTCTTTAAGCAATTAGCTTTTTGTTTGGTTTTTAGACATAGCAAAAGCAAGTAGGAATTGTAGCCTTTTGAATCAAACGGTGTATCGGATGTTATTAAGAGTATGAAGAAGACTTCTTTTCCTTTAGTATAGCCAGTTTTCCAGAATCTCACATCGAAAAAGACTGCCCCCCTAAAATCAACCCTATAGCTGTGAAATTTCAAGCCTCCAGTGGAGAATTCCTCAGTAACCTAAAAGAATTGTCAACATACTTCGGGCCACAACATTGACGACTTCATTGGTACAAGAGTCTAGGATTAAAACGGGAAATTTTTATTGTTAAAATGACAATGCAAATTGTTTCTTATTTATTGATCAAAATTTTAGGTGATTATAATTCAGCAGTTAGTATGTTTTATTTGTTTGTTTATTTTACGTCAGCCTCTTTTATTTCAGGAAAGCTGTCATATAACGATATGTGGGCCATTGATAAAGTACTGACTGAGTTTACGAATTCTCCATTCTCCCGGATGTTCGAAATTTGATATGGGTGAGTTTAGGAGGGCGATATATACTATGGAGGAAAAAGAAAATATTTATAGAGAACGTTTCGTTGAATTTCATACTGATCTTTATTGTTAAATTTGCAGTGCCGCCTAAGAAAAGAAAACAATCAAAAGAGACTTGACACTAAATGAAGAGCAGCAAGTAGATCTATAAAAAAGTGGTAATAAAAATGCAAAATTAAAAATTCGTCAGAAAATTTTAATATATCTGGGCCAGTAAAAGGGCCAATACTATATCTAAAAAAAAGCGAAGATTCTACCTTGATCAGAGGTGAATCTAAGTAAAGGATTTAATAAGTTTTATTTTCAGAAGCCTTGCAATTTCAGGTTATATGAGCAATCCTCAATCCAAATATAATCAGCAATCTACGATCAGTGAATATTCCAACTAGTTCTTAATCTTCAGTCAATATTATATGATCAACTCCCCAGAGTACTGCTTCCAGGCGGTGGAGTCTCATAAACTGCAATGGGAATAGTTTTAACATTGAAAATCGCATAGATGCTATAGCCTACCAGGACTCAGTTACAGATTCTAGTTTCTCGGAAACATTCTTTTTTCGCATCATTGCTGTTTGGCACTTTTTTTATGTGTATAAAAGAAGAAAAATAATCAGAAAGGTTGTTAATTATAAAATCTGTCTTTCAACTAAAAAACTAAACTAAGAGAGTAACTATATTTATTTTTATATCTGGACATACATTTCTTCGGAATAACACTGGAAGTTTGAGGACGACTGTATTAAATCAATACAATCGCATCGCAAACATGCATGAAATTCTTTATTTACTTTTTATCACGTTATATTATTTGTTTTCACATGTATGTGTTTCTGTGTGTGATAGATAACATTAAATTTTTTTATTCGACCCGTGGCCTTCAAAAGTGTGTGTGTGCTACCCTACTATAAAAGATAAAAAATTCTTACAAGATTTCTGTTAGGTAAACAGAAATCTTGTAAGAATTTTTTATTGTAAGTTTTTTTCCGCCTTCTATATTTCAAAATGACTGGAATTGTTTCCTTCCTATTATTTGTTGCATCAATTTAAATTATCATGAAAAAAAATTGATTTTTTTAAATTAGCGCATTATATAAGGAAATAAATGTAGTTAATTTTTTTTTCTTTTGAACAACATGATTTTTACTCTTCTGATAGTGCACTAAATCTAGTAATCAGTAGAAATTCTTTTACTAATTTGACATTGAATTTAATAATCTACGACACCAAACAGATTATAAACACTCAGTATATATCTTTTAAAGATAACATTGACAATTTTTTTCAGGGAGGGAGTTTATATTAATTATATATAAGTGTTTACTTTTAAAGAAGTAAGTTTTTTAATTTCACGTTAATTATAATTAAATAGTTAAGCAAAGGAAATTTTATTTAATTTTGCATTAATTTTAATATTTTTAATATATTTTTTAAATGAAGTAAGCCGAGTTTCTATGCAAATTATTCGAGAGCAAAAGTTAGGACCATATATGCGTGTGATCTTGATTCCTATTGTTCATAAGTAGACTAAATTATTTTTTTAAATAAATACATAAGGTTTAGCTGCCATATTTATTAAAATTTTCTAAGACAGCATGCACAAGTGCAACACATAACACACAAAATAATATTACATAACAAATATTTACAAAATCCTCTTAAAAACATGTTGTTTGAAGGGTTTTATATCCTATATTATATGTTGCCTGGGATTCTTGCACCCTCCTCCGTACTGCCTGGAACCTCCACTCGAATCTGCACACTCCCTTTTCTCTTTCTCCCTCTCCCATTATCGGTTCAAAAGTCTAACGAGAAAAAAAAATTTTTGCAAAGTCAAAGTCTAACGTAAGGGTCAACCCGTCCTTGAAAGGAGGATCTGTTAACTTTGAGTTCAAGTTTACAGTTTTTGTGAGAATGCATGATGGATCCTTACTCACAGTGTTTAATGACACATCTTAGTACAGTTAAAGGTTTGAGGCAGCTTGACAAAGCATGTAAGTGCTCGTATATTTAATCTTTGAGCAAACTTATTTCATTTTAAAAAATGGATTCATAATCTTAATTTAATGCAACTTCAAATATAATTTCCTTTGTTTAAATATTTAATTATAATTAATGTAAAATTAAAAATCTTTCTTCTTTAAAAGTAAACGTTTATATACAATTGACGTAAAGCTCTCTCCCCGAAAAAGATTTTAATTTTTTTTGTTAATTTTTGCACTTAAAATGTAATTAATACACAATATAAAAGTATTTTCTTTAATCGAAAGTAAAAATTTAAATTATTCTTAAGGAAAATTTACTTTATATGATAATAATAATTATGCTTAAATTTTATATCTCAGTTATTTGTAACAACTTTATTTTAGACTCAAAGAAAACTTTTTGCAAATGAAGTCTTTTACAATTAATATTTGCAGTAAAAAATCCTTTTTTTTTTCAATAGATTGCGAAAAATACTTTACAATTTTGTCTTTTTTTTTTTTTATATATTTTTAAAGGGATATAGATAATTAATTTCATCATGGCCAGCATAATTTTATATAAAAAGAAGAATTTATTTCAAGTTCAAAGGATACATTTTTATCTTTGTAGCTTGATATGCTTTATTTGATAAAAAATTTTTTACACTTATCGTATACACATCATCCCCACCCCTCCCTATTTATTAAAGATTATTAATATTTTTGTCAAATTTAAGTATTTGATCATAAAATACTAAAACTGCAAAATTTCATAATCTTACAATTTAAAAAATATATATATATACCATTTTTAAGAAGTAAAAGTCATGAAGATAAGGATTTATCATCATGATAGTTATGTGAAAAGCTTTTGTTTGTGATACAATATGTTTGACCGGATGTATTGTAACTAATATTATGGCGAATCATCTGAAAATATATATTATAGCAACATCTACCACTTTCTTTTCAATAATTTATTCAGTCTTTCTTTTTATTAGATCATAAGAAAACAAACTTTAAGTATTTTTGCTTTCAGAAAAAAGTTGCAATTCTTTTTAATTGTAATTTATTTAAAAAGAATTTTCAGAAATCACAATCAATACCTTATTAAATGAAAGGTATTAAGGGTGTATGTTAGGTATCCTTTTACATGTGTTTCACCCAGATATTTTCCAAATCAGTTCCTTCTGTTTTTTCGGTGAACTTCTGAGTTAAGCGTGCACTTTGTTCTTCTGAGAAATGGTTTCTCCAGTCTCCAACGACGCCTTTTCTAACCAATTTGGACAAGTTAATGATCTTCAAAACATCAATTTTTTTCTCTGACTTTTGGGCTGATGTGTTGATAGAATTTAATTCTTGATTCTTGGATTCTTTCGCCTTCTCTTCAGCTCGTTTGTTAGCAGCTTCTTTCATGTATTGGAAACTGCTGTACTTCAAGACTTCGTTCAGCAATTCAGGATCTTTTCTCAACGGTTCAGCATACTTTTCATCGTCAATAAATGACGCCATTTTAAGAATGGAAGTCTCTGGATCTTCCTTTATTTCTTCGTAAGTTATAAAAAGCACGTTAGGGTCATTTCTATTCAAAAAATAAAATGAAGTATTAATATCTTTGTACTTATTAATAGTATTTACATATAGTAATTTTAAAGATTACGCAATAATAAAGATGATAAAAGGGCTGTTGTTTTCAAAAAATAGGTGATTATTATTTAATTTTAAGCGAAATAGTAATAAGCTTAGTAACAATTGTGAAAATTAAAAGTGCTACATTAAATGACAAAAAAAAAAAATTATAAAGTGACTTAATAGAAATATTATTAGGTTCTCATTAAAAATATTTAAAATAATAATAATAATAACATGAAATAAATTATAACGAATATATCATAATAAAATTAGTCAAAACTAATGTAATAGATGGGATTTGATGACTGAATGAGTAGCGCTCTGGAGCTCGGTGTTACAGGTTTCGAGTTCGAGTCCCGGCTGTGCCATAGGGGCTTGTAGTGGTTCGGAATCCACTTTAAACTATACTTTCCGGTCTACGATGACTGTAAGAGCATAGGACTGAAAAGAAAAAAAAAAAAATCTCCTATCTCGAAATCTGCCAGTATCCAGACGACCTTGGCCCACCATGGGGTTGTTGCTCCAATGAACAATATAATGACACATTTTAAACATAAAAAATACAACAACTAAGACTATAATATACAATGTGATCCAAAGGTCGATGTACTCTTAAATTCATTAATATTTTTTTAAATAAATGAATGCACATAATTGCAACTACATGTGGGTTCAGTTTAATTCATATTCTAAAAAAACGTTCACATTTCAAGCAATTCTCTTGTTTATATAAATTAACGTGTTAACACTTTTTTGTAACAATCGCAATGGCGTAACCAACTGATTAATATTTTCAATCCCTTTCAATTCCTACACAAGTGTTATATTATACGCGCCCTTTAGCAAAAATAAAATTCTTTTGTATAACATGAATTGAACTATGTTTTCACCTGTAATAGAAATATGCTTTCATTTGTTAAAAGTTATTAGTTAATTTATGGATATATCGACTTTTTGGGTCATGCTGAATATTTTTGATGTTCATTGTATATAGGCGCATACCTACGATTTTGTCTCGAGGGATGGGAGCTTAACAAAATAAAGTGTAATCTTTCATGAAAGCCCAATAAGATATATTAAATTATAATAATAGAAAAGGTATCTGAACTCGAAATTCCATGAATTAAGTATTTTACTAATAGTTTGTATCTGGCACTCATTTGCTTCAAATACATAAAAAAAGTTCGTTAATAATTTTAACATTGCACTCATTAAATCTACATAAGTAAGCATAATTTTCTACATAAGATATCGTAATTAAAGACAATACATTTTTAGAGTTTCCAAAGGTTTTCAGAAGCATATAAGGCATTGAAGATTAATTCCCTGATATTTCATGCTTACATTAAGTAATTTAATTTAATACTAAAAATTAAATTGAATCTTACAATATTGCAAAAATATGGTTAATTTAAAATCAAAAGTGTTTAGTAGTGAAAAAAATATTTATGAAATTTAAGGATTTCATGCTATAATAAGTCAAATTAAAAAATATAATAAATAAAAACTTTAATAATAATGTTTTTTTTTATGTATTAACAATTTAAGTGCGAAGTTATGCATTAGAATTAAAATAATAAGTATTATAGAAGTATTACATAAAGATGAAAATTATTACATTTAAAATTAATTACATGCATTTGAAATAATTATCATGTGGTTAGTACAGTAGAACTCTTTAAGTCGAACCTCGATAAGTCGAAAACCTCCACAACTCGAAAAAAAAAAGTTTTTTTTTGTTCCCTTCCCTTCAAGCCCCAAAACCTCCATTACTCGAAATTTCAGCCCTCTATATGTCGACATAATTAGTCAATCCCCACAAGCTATTTTGGTATATATTTTTCCCTCCATAACTCGAAAAAAAAAAAAAAAAAATTGGACCTCTGTATCTCGAACATTAGCAATGCTTTATTTTACAACCTTTACAACGCAATCATTTGAAACTAATTACCTCTATAGCTCGAAGAAAAATAAGTTACCGACTTTAAGGATTTGCCGACAATGCACGCCATTGTTTCTTAGAAAACAATGTATGAGTATATAGTAAATAGAATAACCAATTCTATGAAATAGCAACTCGGAAGAAGAATTTTCTGCTCTTTATAGCTTAGATAATGCTATAGATAGAGAACGATCGATTTGTCTAAAGCAAAAAAAAAAAAAATAATAATAATAATAATAAATAAATAAATAAATAATTTACTTTTTTGAGGCATAATATTTTTAATTTTAAGGTTGTTTCGAATTATTTTGATTTTCATTGTAGTACGCAATATAATTTTAAGTTGCAAATAAACATGTTTATTACCTCTATAACTTGAATTTTACCTCACTAACTAAGAATCTAAACCTCTACAAGTCGAATATTTCCTTACAAAATCCGTGTAAGTCGAAAACTCTATAATTCGAATTATTTGGCGTCTCCCTTGAAGTTCGACTTACAGAGGTTCTACTGTACATACATTTGAAATAATTGTCACGTGGTTATTATATTTATCTTACCTATGCTCGTACCATCCCAAGAGATGTTCAAAATAGTCCCCGAAATCGACGTCGCCCGACAAGAACATTTCGTAGAACTGATCAAAGGATCCGTTGAATCCGTCGCTCAGGCTGTGATGGAAGTACGAGACGCAGCAGTCTTTGGGATTCCTGGCGATGTGGATGTACTTGGCTTCGTCAGACCAGGGCGTGAAACGGAAAGGGAGGTGAGTTTTTATGGCTCTTGGTCTTGGCATGGTTTCGGTCGATTCGCCACCTATGGGTCGCAAAAAGGTAAATTGAAATTCTAATTAATTTTTATTAATAACTAACTATAATTAAGGTTATAGCCAGATGTATCAAATATGTTTCATTATTACAGAAGTAACGTGTAGTATGGGCTGTTAGCAATACCTCATGCATCAAATATGTTTTCATTATTACAAAAATAA
The DNA here is from genome assembly GCA_021605095.1 of Caerostris extrusa. Classification (NCBI taxonomy): domain Eukaryota; kingdom Metazoa; phylum Arthropoda; class Arachnida; order Araneae; family Araneidae; genus Caerostris; species Caerostris extrusa. The sequence goes on along the minus strand of BPLR01005409.1, from coordinate 12,919 downwards.
TATAGTAATAGGTGCTGTTAATGATGAGGGATTCTTGATGTATTAAATATGTTTCGTTATTACAAAAGTAATGTAGTAGTAGGTACTGTTAGCGATCATTTGAAGTACTTTTCTTCAAATAATTGCTACTACTGTTAATGTTGTTTCACTTTTAATATTCCTCATTGAATAGTGTATAACTGCACGCATAAAAATTTTGAAACAAACGTAAAAGGTTCTATATAGTACGGAAAATTACGATTGTGATAAAATTTATAGAATGCACCACTCTTTAAATAAAGCATGATCTCACATGTACTAAAAAGAATTATTTTTGTTTTAATAAAATTATTTATTAAAAAAAACAAATTATATCCATATTCTTTTTTTTTTCCAATTAGTAATTCAGTAGTCTTCCTAATTGAAGCGATTTGGATTTTGTTCTAATTTCAAACTGTAAAATAATTGTTATAGAATATCTCGCTTCTAATGCGACTATCTGGAGATATTCTTCCGAGTGTCTGTCGTATAATATGTAGGGTACTTCCCTCTGAAAGTCAGTTTGATTTGTACTGTCAGTTTAAACTATATTGAAGTAAGTCATTTTGAATTCAAATAATGCACACTTTTAATGGGAAAAAAAGAGGTGGTTATGCAAATATATTCTATTTGTAATATAAAAAAAAAACACGGTATCTGATTTCTGTGATTTTTCTTTATTACATTTTTAAAATGTTTGATGTAATAAGTAATTTTGTAACATTTGAAAGCTTTGTAGGACAGGGTATCGTTGAGTAACAGCATATTTAATCAAGTTATTGTGAATTCTGGAGTAAAAAAAATGCTATTGAAAAACAACTTTTTTTGGAGCAAACCCAATGATCATATTCTTAAGTAACCTGCGAATTTGAATTTTCTTTTGATTGCAATAATTGCTCTGAAATGAATATTTTTTTTTGGTGAACATCAGTGGGCATCTTGTTACACTTACATATATCACGAAAGCCATAGACGGGCGATGAGGGTGAACATTGCTTTCTCCAAGGGCTTTTATGGGTAACTACCCCACATTTGCGTATGGTATGGGAGAAACGAATACATTTTAAACAATGTGATGTTTACACATTAAGCCTGATGGCCGTGTGACTAACGCTGTGGCACTCGGTATCACAAGTTTAGGGTTCGAGTTCGTGCCAAAGATGTTTGTAGTGGTTCGTAACCACTACAACCATTCTCCCTTTCAACCATAGGTCTCGGTCTAATATGATTGTAGAGCGTATGGTTGACAACCGTACCCCGTAAAAAAAAAACATATGTCACGAAATCTGCTAGCAGTCAGACGACTTTGGCCCATTATGGGGCTGTTGCGCTGATGAAGAAGTAGAAGAGGTTTACACATAAAACGCAAGCATACCAAGTAATAAAGTATAAAATTAACGTAAAATGTAATCATCATCAGTGGCGCAATAACCTCATTGTGGGCCAAGGTCATCTGCCTACTGACAGATTTCGAGACAGGAGATTTTTTTTTTTACAGGGGTAGGATTGTCAGTCCTACACCCAAACGCTCTACAGCAATATGATACCTGATGGCCGAGTGGCTAGCTCTCTGGAGCTCGGTACCACAGGTTTCGAGTTCGAATCCGGGTGGTGCCATGGATGTTTGGAATCCACTTTAAGCCGTAGGTCACGGTCTCATAGAGCGTCGCGGAGCCCAGTCAGACTCACCCACATTATTCCCAAACTGTGAAGGGAAAACTCAGCTCTAGGCACAGTGAAGTGGTGTGGTGTGGTAGTAGCCTGGGATCTACGGTTTAAAGTGGATTCTGAACCACTACTTACATCTACGACACCGCCGTGACTCGAACCCGAAACCTGTAGTACCCACCGCCAGAGCGCTAGTCACTCGTCCATCAGGCCCCGTAAAATGTTATGGCAGTATAAAAAAGTATTAATCTTCTGTACTTCCAGTGCTTATTGAAAATAGATAATAAGTCTATTTTGTTCCTGGGGGCTAAACTCTGATCTATTTGAAAGTCACTGAACTGTCAGTGTTTAAAAATTTGGTCATTTAACGTTTTTGCCATCTTTAATTATGGCTTTCCTGTATTTAAAGAAAATAACTACTCACCTCTCAATTCTAGGGAAGGATCTTCCCCAAACAGTTTATTGTCCAGATTGCACAGTTCCTTTTGTTTCAGAATCAAACAAATGATTTGGTGTGTCCATGTGGTACCACATTTGGGATACGTGACGATGAATACATCATCTGGCAAAGGTTTGTATCGAATCGCGGATCGAAACGCTTCGGGTTTGAACACCTGTGGAATACGTAACCCATCCACGAAGTTCGGAGGTTTCAAACCAAACCACTGTTGTGACATATTTATGAACGAAATCCTGAAAGAGAATCAGTGATAGATTACACCATTTAAAGAAAATAATTTTTACCAATTTGTTTTGTGATTGGTGATTATTTAAAAGTGTTATGTGAGCTATGTAATTACAAGTGGATAGTATTCAGATTTAACAGATGTAAAATTGAATTCTTTCATGAATAGTTATGTAAAATATTACGCATATGAGACACTGTATTAATTTGCAGAAATTGAGCAACTTATTAAGGCTGCTATTAATTCTAAAATTTCTTCTCATAATTTTTTAATCTTCATTTATTCTATATTTATTCTTATATAAAAGTATTATGTGAGGTATGGAATTCTAAATTGACATAATTCGTTGGATTCTTTGTGGATTCAATTGATTGGATTCGTTCTTGGATAGTTATATAAAATATTATTCATAAGAGATGCCTTATGTTTACTTGCAGAAATTGAGCAACTTATTAAGGCTGATATTAATTCTAAAATTTCTTTTAGTTCAGTATGTGGCATCAAATCGAATATAGTTCAGATTTAATTAAGAGATCTTACATCGAAATTTATACTATTTTGTAACTATATTGTTAGTTAGTAAAACATTTTATTTCTACCTATATTTGAAAAAAAAATTATTCCTAAAATATTCCTATATTCCTAATATTTTGAAATATTCCTATTAGTTTTGAATATAAAATTGATTTTATGCAATTCTACACATGTGAGTTGTACAGAGGTCAAGATTAAGTTAGCTTGTAAATAATTTTTTTTTTATGTTTTAATATGAAGTTAAGCGCCCCTTTCATCAAAACTGGATCTTTCTAATTCATAATATACACTGCAAAACAAAATCTGTACTAAAAAGGAGTTTTTCGAAAGAGAACACAATCAGCAAATCTGATACCCATGTGCATAACAAAAAAAAAATAATAAATAAATAAATAAAAAATAACTAAAAAACGAACAAAAAACGATCTGAAGATAATATATACTAACAATTAAATCGATAGATCTTTATGCAAGCCGTTATCACCATGTTATTGATTCGTAGAGATGGCGAAAATCTCATAGTTTTATTTCCTTCTGATGGTTTCCACCTTCTTGACTACTTCTAATCATCAGATTCCCAAATTTAATGTATTGGTGAGTGATCCGGTGTTCTAGACACCCAGGGAGATGTATTGTGGTTACTGTCAATATTGCTCCTACTAACCATTATAGTATTAATCAGTCCAATAGTCCTTACTGTCATTTTTACTCCGCCTTAAATGTTGTTTTTCTTTAGTCAAATTGCATATCCTCATATTGTGCACGAACCAAGATGTGAGGCATGCCCGCCAGTGTCCTCCATCCGGCCCGCGACAGGGAATGGCTTATTGTTGCTGTAATAAATTGGATAAAAAAAAAACAGAATGATAATAGCTCGGTTTTATTGACTTGCTAGGTAACGCTTAATGACGAGCATAATACGCAGAAAATTTAACTTAAGCATGACAACTAACAAATAATTGAAATGAATCCCACTAACATTATAAACTAGTGAACATCCCGCGGTTACCCTCGGTAGTTATGTTGGGGTAAAGAGTATCGCATATGTATGTATATCGATGTTTGGAATGTATATATCCTGAATCAAACATATGATTTTTATCCTGAAAATGCCCCAGGAACGGAAAAGCTAAATGAACGCGAATGAAACCGCGGGGTATCATCTTGCAAAAAAAAAATACTAATGAGCTTTATGTAATTGTGATTTTCACTGACAATAGTTTGTAATTAGCAAGGGTATGCTCGCTCAGAGCAAGTACTCGGCGACTGGTCTAGAAACTACAGGTAATTGCAGAAAAATTAAAACGGTTTTGGCCCTTGGTACTTACTGGAGTAAACAATATGGCCCTAAGACTGGAAAGTTTGGAGACCCTTGCAATAGAGGATAAAAGTCAATAGAGTGCTAAAATCGTTATGCATTAGTTCTGTTCATGATCATTATAATTTGCACAAATCATTATGTATTAGCTCTAAAATCGTTATGATTAGCTAAAATCCTTATGCATTAACTCGGTTCGTGATTATTATAATTATCTAAAATCATTGTGCATTATGTTTGTGATTATGATCAGCAAAAATCATTATGCATTAAATCATTATCATTATACATTATGTTCGGGATTGCGATTAGTTAAAATCATTATGCATTAACACGGTTCATGATTATTATGATTAGCTAAAATCATTATGCATTAGCTCTAAAATCATTATGATTAGCCGTGCATCCCAATTGAGCTTTAAAGCTCAATTAGGATGCAGAGCTGCAGTTATTCATTCACTGGCCGTCAAAATAATTTGTCTGCTGGAACGATACGAAACTCGTTCCATATAGAAAACAGCTTCCCAGGCTGGATTAGAGTGAATATATATATATATATATATATTCAAATTGTAATGTGCTAATTACGATGTAAATTAAAATGTTTGATTGGAAATAATTGTTTAAATAAAACAGCTTGAAATTATTAAATAATCAATTAATAAAGTTAGTGCAGCGATAATAACTTAACAATATACACGTACCCGTGTTTCCTTTCGTTGAAAGCTGTGATAACACTCCGGGGTAGAGAGTTGTTTCAACTCGGCCTTCACTGTATTAAACAACTATATGAAACTGACCTTGGACGTGTTTGAGTGCATCTGCTTACAAACGAGTTCATTCAAAGCTCTGGATTTTTTTCCCCTCCATTTTTGTAAATCTGTTTACTCTCTTGAACTCTCTTTAGCGCTCATCACTATTTGCAATTACTTGATTAGACGAAGATAAATATTAATTTTTGATACTCTTTCTCTACTCTTGTACTTGATATCCTTACTCTTATTTTTTTTTTTTAATACTATCTCTAGTATTGTTTTTGATACTCTGAAACTCTTACTTTTAAATCCCATATTATCAATTAAGAAAAACACTTGATTAAGAAAAAAATTTGACTTTTTCTTTCACATGTTATAATTTCTCATTAAACGCCATTCCCCCTCTCCATTAAGCGGCCTGATGACCAATTGGCTGTGCTCTAGCCTTTACTACCATAGACTTCAAGTTCGAATCCTGGAGGTGTCATGGAGGATTGTGAGTGGTTTGGAATCCACGCTAAACTGTATATTTCGGTCTAATTAGTCTAGAGTGTGTAAACAATAAACGTAGTACGACAAACTAAACCCTCTCTATTGAAAATAAACTTCTAATCCATAAAGTCTACATGCTTCCCATTATCAAATATGCTTGCACAGTTGGTTCAGCTCATAATTGTAGTATTAATAACATTTAATAGGAGATAAAATTCGTCGAATGAACAGTTGATGCTCGAGGGTTGATCAGAAATGATGACATCCCCATGCCCTTTATCTGCTCAGTGTCAAGATGTTTATTCTTAAAAATTCCATCAATTTCTATGATAATATTGACAACATTTCTAACTTCGAAATTCAAAACCTCCCCTCTTGTATTATCATTATCCATTCTAACTCTCAACGCCCTAGGACGGTGTTAACTATTTTATGTTAATTTGTGTGATTATTCCTGAGCAATCATTCCTGTTTTGTCACTGCTACTCTAACCCTTTTAGTATATTTTAAAACAGAAAATGAAAATGAGAAATCAATTTCTCATTTTCATTTTTTTTCTTATTTTTGGCCATTTATCATATGCTTACTGTATTATTTTACTGAAATTATTGACCAACTTTTTGCTCGCTGTTTAGAACTACTCATCATTTTTAATTTCCCGCCATGCTCTCAAGTCTGTCAAGATGGGATTTTACCCCCTGAGGGGCCAAAGTAGTCTGTATAACTCTAGGATTAATTCGTTTTGGAATTTTGTAGTAAATAGTTCGCCAACGAATTTTTTTATTTAGAATTATTTTAACTAAAAAAATAAAATAACGATATACATGTGTATTCGAGTCACTTAAGAGTCGATAATTGACTTTCGTGATATACTATATATTTCGTTTAATCCATTTCATGAAGTAGAATTCATTTTTTATTAACATAGATGTTTCTACTTTCTTTAATTATTAATGTTTTTGTTATTGGAAAACAAATTACGTTTTTAATTAACTTATGCAATTCTTGAACATATTTTGTACATATTTCTGTTTTTAAATTAGTGATATATTCCGAGAATTAATAGGCTGCTTAAAACATATTATCTGAAGAGAAATAAATTGAAAGCCTTTATGAATTATCTAAATTAGTTTTTCTGTATAATTTGAGTCGACAATGTTAAATAAGAAAGATAAGAACAATAATTATTATCTCGCAACAATTATTAATGGGAAATAACTATTATTATCACGACAGAGTCACTATATATTGTTGTGCAAAAGAAATGTTCCTTTAATTTAGATTAAATGAAACAAGTTTAAATGAAAAAAAAAGTTATTTAAGTTAAATTAAAATAGTGCTGTAAGATACTGTAAAAATAAAATTACAATAACTCTATATATTAAATTAAACTTGAGCAAAAATAAAAGTGATTTTCTTAGGTTCAATTTATTTAGTAAATTATATATGTTATGTATTGTAAGAATAACTAACTATCTAGCTTAAGCATTTAATCCTTTGGTTATTATTATTTAAATAAAAATAAATAAATAAATTGTATAAAAAATAATAACAAAAATGTTCAGTAATAGTTAATATATTTGATTTTTAATTTAGAAAAAAAAATAACATATAGGCAAAGAATAAACATAAAAAACATAGAAATAAATGACATATAAGTATAGTTTATATAATTTATGCAATAAAAATGTTTCATTTTGTTAACTTATCTAAAAACAATTAGAGGAAGAAGATTACAGTATTTACTTGCCTTGAAAAGGACAATTTATCTAGAAATTTTAACTCGCCACGAAATCATAGCTGGAACTTCCGAGTATTCTTCTCATATTTAAATAAGTCACAGGCTAGTTTTTATCTATATAAAATAGTCTGATAGTTTTGTCATGATAGTTCGATTATATTATCTTTGTACAATTTCTGTGAAACAATATCTTTCCTTCTCCATTTTTTAAGATATAATTCATCTTTATCTTATATTCAGTCTGCAAAAAAATTGAAAAAAACGTGGTAAATCATATAGAGATAACATTTCATCAGGTTCTCTTACATAGGATGAATTCAGCAATTTATTAAAAAAGTTCATTGATAACTAATCATTTGTTGCAACAGACGGAGAAACCCAAAACTGTTTATAAAATGTCTAGAGATTAATGGCCCATGCTTATGTTAGCTTTTTATTTTCATTTATTATTTTTTTAATTTTTTTCAAGTTTCAACTTCCTTGACAATCAAGACATTAAACACCGGAAAATATTTTTTCAAGAATTCATTCTGCATTTTATAAGATTGCCAAAAGCGTGCTCCATTTCAAAGCTAACGCCAAAAGCGTGCTCCATTTCAAAGCTGACACCAAAAGCGCCAAACGCGTTTCAAACCCAAAAGCATTTTGTTTCTAGTGCGTTAAAATCTTCAAGTCAATTTAAATAAACATAAATTAGTGAATAAACGGCATGATGACTAGAATATCGACAAATAGAAAAAAAGAACATAGGATTATCACGTACCATTTTAGGTGGAGGGTTTGAAATTAAATAATACTGAAAAATTTTAATTTAATAATGCTGTCAAATTTAATTTTGGGGGTGGTTAATCGTGGTTTAAATTGCCGATTTAGGGATTTAGTGCCAAATAAAGTTTCTTTACTCGAACTTTGTTACTGTTGTGTTTCGATTTTGCGGCCTGATAGCCAATTGGCTAGAGCTCGGGTCTTTGGTACCACAGCAGGCTGTTTTCGAATCCTGGCGGTGGCATGTATGTTTGTGAATGTATCGGAATCAACGTTAAATTGTAGGTCTTGGTCTAATTAGCCCAAAGTGTGACCGAAATGACCGTATAGCGACAAACCAAACCAAAACTTTCCATTTTTGCCAAAATTGGCGACGAAAACTAGTTTCCAAAAACGCAAGGTCTCCACTATTATGAATTTCCGAACAGTGCATGCCTTATTCAAATATTTCAGCTGAAGTCGGTTATTGTTTTATTTTTGAATTTCGTTATGTTTAGCAAAAGATCTGTCTGCCTTATTCTGAAAAACATCAGTATGAAGTGGCGCATATGCAATCTCGAGTGAGATTACGTAATCCACTCGCAGCGAGAAATTGCATGGAGTCGCCTTGGAAAAGAATGCTTTTATAATTTCTATAGGGCCTATGTTAAGTGAATACTACTACACCACACCACATCGCAGGGCCTGGAGCTGAGATGCACCTTTACAGTGTGGAAATGATGTGGATGAAAGTTGATAAAAAAAATGAAATTAGGAAACGGAAACTAGGAATAAGGAAGGGAATGGAGTAGTCCCAACAATTATCTGAATTAAGCAAGAGAACCAGGGAGGGGGGGAGAAAGAAAATACGAAGTGTGCACGGGACTGAAGAAGAAAAAAAAGAAAAAAACAGGCAGTTTTTCATAAATTCATTTTTGACATTGGAGATTATCTGAACAATGAAGATATTAATTTACAATAAACAATGGAAATAAATATCATAAATATCTTAAATAAGTATAAAATATTTCGAAAAACAAAATGGAAAAAATTTGATATGCAAGAATACATGGAAATAGAATATGAACTTAATAAAACAATTGCTAAAGCGATAAATAGAGATAAAGAATTTGTCTTTTTTTGCTTTTTTGTTGGAACCTCAAGAGAGGGAACTATTTAAGGTGCTAATCTCAGAAACAAATTGATTCTGCTGATAAATCGGTTTATTGAATGCTTTTGAAAACATTTGCAAAAACTTCTGAATAATAAAAGACTCGATATTATTTGAAAAACTGTGAAAGATCTACTTTCATTATTTAAGGCATGTGGATACAAGTCTTTAAAACTTTATTTTCTTATTACATTTGCATAACATTTTTTTTTTTTCGAATAATATAATTTCTGATGAAAATAGAGAATAATTAACCTAAAAGGGAAAGAGATACACTGGCCTGAAAGTAAAATTGACGTAAAATGTGGTGAACCTCAGTTTGAAAGTAAAAATTGATATATGATGTGGTGAACCACTGTTTGAAAGTAAAATTGACATATGATGTGGTAAACCACAGGTTGAAAGTATAAATGATGTAACGATATAGTCGGGCACAGTTTGAAAGTAAAATTGACATATGATGTGGGAACCCCGGTTTGAAAATAAAATTGAAATATAATGTGCTGAACCACGATTTGAATGTAAAATGGACATATGATGTGGTGAACCACGGTTTGAAAGTAAAATTGACCATATGTTATGGTGGGAACCGATTTGAAAAAGCATAATGGGCACATGATGTGCTAAACTACGGTTTGAAAGAAAAATTGAGTTTTGATGTGGGAACCTGGGTTTTAAAGTAAAATTGAAGTATGATATGGTGGAAACTGTTTAAAAGTCAATTTATGGCGGTGAAAATTTTAACAGACATGAGGATACTTTGATTCAATACCCATTAAGCGATGCTGAACTGAAAATTCCCATGTCTATGTTGCGCAGGAGCTTGATAAATGTATAGGTTGGAAAGTTCTTCCGTAGTGTTCGAGGAGAAGGGAAGTGGATTCGAAATCCCACGTCGCACCTCTGCGGAGAATACCAGTAAGGGATCCATCATGCATTCCCACGAGAACTATATAGCGGACCACGTGTTCTCCACAGTGGTTCTCTATACGAAAAAGAGAAATGTTTAAATAACCTCCCTGCATTAATTTTTAAATTTTTAATTTCCACCCTGCATTCACACGAGAATTATATAAGGGACAGCTAGTGGAGAGAAAGAGAAATGTTTAAATAAACTGAATCACCATGCATTCACACGAGAACTATACTCAGAGTACCGCGTGTCGAGAGAAAAAGGGATATGTTTAAATAAACTGGATCATTCACACGAGAATTATATAGTGGACAACTTATGAAGAGAAAAGAAAAATGTTTTAATAAACTTTACCTGAAATGTGTGTTAACCGTAGAGTATTCTATCATTTTAAAATTATAAGTTAGTAAGTATCATTGCTTTTGTCAGCTAGTTAATTGCTTTGTGTTGCAGAAAATAAATGGCGTGTTTGTGTCACAGTCTCCTCTCAATTCTAACATTTTAATAATCATATTCATCTTCAGTACCCCATTTTTCAGAAGCCAAAAGTTCTACTTTCTTGAAAGTTTCAAAGTTGCAGATTACGCAGAAATTAACTAACGCCATTACATCTTCAATTGCGAATTTAAAAGCCTCAAAGAATAATTCAGAATTAGTCTCCATCATTCGTCTACACCTCGCCCAGAAATAATTCAGATTCTACTGTGAAACAACACTGAATTAAGACCACGCCCATATAAGGCCATAATCTTTACTGTACTCGTTATACATTGGGGTGGTGCAGTGTGTAGTAATGTACCATAGGTAACAATGAATCTGTTGCCATTACCATTATATTTATTACCATTTATCATCTAGCGACGAAGAATGACTTCCAATAATGTCCAGTATTTAAAACAAGCAACATTTTTTCTCAGGATTGACTTGCCCTAAACTAAAGTATTCTTTTAAATGTTTGACAACAATATTCCTCTTATTTTTATTATAGAGATGGATAATATCAACATGTAAAAATTAAAAAAAGAAACAAATTCATTACTGAATTTAAGGTATTCCAATGAAATTATTTTTAATTTGAAATTTTTCTATCATATTTTAGTATTTCTTTTGCTTCTAAAGATATTCATAGTGAATATAACTACTTTATTCATAGCTCATGTATTGATACCATAAATAGACGATTAACCAATCAGGATAATATTTTTCGGTTTCATGAATTCCGTCACTACTGTGAGGGGAACAATATTTTAGATGGAAATTTTGATTCCACACTTAAGAAATCGAAATTTAATTATTTTATAAAAAGCTACTTATTGATCCATGCATAGTTACCAATTTAAATTTAATTTTTCTTTCTGCTTCATAAGATTTCAAAATATTTTCGCTTTTTTAACTATTTTTTTCTTTTTTAAATGTCTTCCAAACATACATTAAAGATCGTTATATTAAAACATCTACAATAACGGAATTCAAAGTTAAGAATTAAATTTATTCAAAATTGCAATTTTCAGTTTTCTATATCATTTCTTTACATTTTGTTTATATTTTAATTGTATTCATTTTATGAATAAACTATAGGATGGGCATAGTTTAAATCCATTGGCTTGTACCACCAATTTTTAAATACATTTGCCGTGTGACAAAAAGCTTTATTGGATAAAAATGAATTATTATTATTATTGATAAAAATAATTTTCGAGATCGAGATTGCCATTGATGTACATCTCAACATAAACAAGTAATATATAAAAAAAGAAAATTTAAGTCAAATTCAATCTTTTCACTCTATCGCAGAAAGTCCTTATAAATGTTTTCATTCATTTTAAGTTTATCCTGCTTCAGCTCCATTGATAATATATGCAACTTAAATCTAAAAAAAACTAAAATTAATTAATTAAATTTGTAAATGAATAAATATTTGAAAAAACTCTGTTAATGTCCAGTGTCACATTCACTGAAGTTCAAAAAAAAAAATGCATTTGAACTCTGAGGATGAATAAAAAAAATTTATGAACGATTGAAAATTTGAATAAGATATATATAGGGAGAGTGTGAGCTAATAGAAGGAATTAAGAAAAAAAAGATACGAAACTAAAAGATTTTTAATAGTTTTAAAAAAAACTAAACAATTTTATGACCTTATTTTTATTGTTTTTAATTTATTTTTACAAATAACCACCAGAATTAGAACTAGAAATAATCTTTGCCTTAACTTTTCTGCTGATGATTTAAATTATTTCATTCACACATGAAAACAAGTTTATAGGATGAATCTTTGAAGGATTTGTCATCTTCTAATAATTCCAGAAATAACTATCAAAAATAGCAATACAACAATATCTATATGCTGGAAAGTTAATTACAACAGACATTTCACATGTAATCTTTCCAAATGGTTCTCAGGCCGGTGTCTTTTGTTCTCTCAGCAAATTTCTCATCTAAGGAAAAGCGTTTACTCTGATCTTCAGAAAAGTGATTCCTCAATCGCCAACAATGCCTTGCGGACAGGGAGTTAACTGACTGAAGAAGGCTTTTGCTCATTTTCCCTCTTCATTTTGTAAATTTGTAAAAAGCCTTTCATTCCTTCCGAAGATCCAAATTCATGATTTCCAGTGACATTTGCCAAATTTCAAATTCCATTTTCTTTGTTGATTTGGCCTCCTCATATGCTTGAAGCTGCCAGTATTTTCAAATACGTTTAAGCAATTTCTCCGGATCTTCTCTCAGAGGTTTGCGTGCACTTTCGTCGCCGATGAATGACGACCATTTTAGGACAGCAGCCTCCGGATTGGCCTTCATTTCCTTCGTAGGTCACGAAAAGTACGTTCGGATCATTCCTGTCAAATACAAAAGCAAAAAAAAAAATAGCAATACGTAAC
>BPLR01005408.1:0-26241 GCA_021605095.1 Caerostris extrusa | reverse complement strand
CGGGAAACCAAACCACTTAATGCCTCCCCGTACATTCTTAAGTTAGGCACGAAGAATACTGAGTTAATAAAAACCAATTTTATTTGAGAATGGTAAAAAAGTTAATAAGTCCACAACCACCTCAATAGTTCAATTATCATAAACTCTTCTGCCCTAAACTTTGTTGATCTCTTCTTAAAAACAGTTAGTACGTAACACAAAATGTTTAAACAGCAAAACTTCTGGATTCCATTTTGCAACTAAAAATCATATTTAATTTATTTGAATTCTAATAATTTTAAAAATGCTTTCTTCGGTAATTCGACAAAATGAACTTTAAAGAATAATTGAAATTTTTTTTTTAACTTTCAAATATTTAAACTAAATGTACAAAATGCATAAAATGCAATTTAATAAAAAGTAAATAAATAAATGATTCAATCTTGTTTCCATTATCACCGAGTTGTCACTTTATATTAGGATCGTACTGCATTTGTTAAGGCTATTGTTTTTATTAAAGGACTGCTAGATTTTAATAAATCGTATTTTATTTCGAAATTCAGTTTGATGTCCATATTCGCATAAACGATTAGAAAATGAGAAGGGAATAAATAGTGAGAATTTCGCAAACGAAAAAAATCACGTGAATTTTGAGGACAATTTATATGGTTGGAAATTTGGGGATATCTAAAAATCTAAAGAGATATTCGGTTTTATTTATCATATCTGGGAAAAGAGAAATTGGATTATTTCGGTAATAAGTTTCTTATGGTACTTTGGTGAAATACACTACTGGCCATTAAAATTGCTTCACCATGAAAGCGACGTGCTACAGACGTGAAATTTAAACGACAAGAAGAAAGTACTGCGATATGCAAATTATTAGCTTTACAGCGCATTCAGACAAAGTAGGCGCCGGTAGCGACACCTACAATTTGTTTAAATGAAGAAATTGTTCAGCCAATATCTCATACACAAATTGCATTTGATACAAACTGTTTCTCATACACAGATTGCATTAAATATATATCTTAATCTAAAATCATGCAGCATTTTAACAAGTACTAATTACAGGTACAAGTTATCAATTTTAAATAGCCTTTTCAATTACAAAAAATAGGAATGAGCAATAACTGAAATATCAATAAAAACAAATTGTTAATTTGAAAATATCTGCATAATATATTTTTCATTAGCATAAACTTGGCAAAGAATTTTTCAAAATTAAAAATATGCAATTATTAGAATTTTAGTAATTAAGTAAACTTGTATATACATTTAATTACGTTATTTAAAATTACATAATTTAAATTATTACTTACGTCAAACTTAGAAAACAACAAATAAAGCAATATAAAGCTATGGTGACTGACCAAGAAAACAATGTCAGTGGATGACATTTATCGTCCTGCAAGCGAAAAGAGATCGGTACCTGTCAACGGACAGCATTATTCAGCAGCTGCTTATGGTAACAGGATGGCCAAGTGTCAGTTTTATTGTGACCAACACTTAAATAAATGCACCTGTTCATTCGCCCTTCTGAAGCCTTGATCCCACTTATAACTGCCTATCGATGGCATGGTTCAGACTGATGTAAAGAAAACTAAGACAGAACGTTTTTATGAATGGAGTCACTTCTTTACAGATGAGATTCGTTTCAGTGTCAGAAATTTCTCAAGTGACTCTCTCCTTAATATAGAGAGCGGCAATTATATGGTGTTATTTCACTAGAATTAGGGAAAAGACATTGTAAAACGTAACTATGTAAGACGAAAAGATTTAACCATTGAGTTGTCCTTACCTGGGTGAAATATGATGAACAGGGGGACAGTTCCAAAAAAGATGAATGCTCCAAACTACTACAGAGCTCGAAAAGTCATTTTCGAAGGAGTTGGTGATAATGGAGATTGGTGTTGTCAGCAAATGATTCTTGTTAATGTGAGTCTGTCCATAGATGTCGTGTTGCAGAGTTCAGATTTGTGGAAGATAACACAAAATCTCTACGGACTCGTGCTGTTGAGGAACTTCTAGAATGTGTACATAAAGAGTGGAGAAAATATACTACACTCATGTCCATAAATTAAGGATAATTCAGAATCACACAGAAATTGAACTCTAAAATAAAAATTTCACCTGTAGAATTATCACACACATCTTGAAGAAGAATATGCAAATTACAGGAAACCACCAGATGGCGTGGATAGTACGTCACAATGACGAGAGTGTAAGAGAGGGGTATATAAGGAATGGTGGCAAAGAAGTAAAATTGTTCACAAGCGCTTTAAAAGCCTTTCAGTGCAATAACCGCATAGTTATGGCACAAAGGAAGCATTTGGATGATTTTTTACGTGGTAGAATTATCGGACGACGGGAATGTGGACGTACCCAGCTGGAAGTGTCCGAGGAACTTGGAATCGCCCAGAGTGTCATCTCAGGCTTTGGCAACGATTCCAAGATGATGGTAATGTGAGTAGATGTTACAGCACAGGTCGCCCCCGAGTTACAACGCCGAATGAGGACCGGTATTTAGCAGTTACTGCCAAAAGAAACAGATGGAGCACAGCATCAGACATGTCTCGTCAGCTCTCTTCAGCTACCGGTACGACAGTTTCAAGGCAGACCGTGTACAGACGCTTAGGGCACATTGGTGAAAATGCTCGTAGGCCTGTCAGATGTGTTCCACTTACCGCAACTCATTGTGCCTGCGATTAACCTGGAGTAGAGAGCATGCATTGTGGACACCGCAACAGTGGTTTTGTGTGATGTTTTCCGACGAGTCCAGTTTTTAGTTTGCAGTCTGATTCTCGCCGGACTTTCATATGGAGAGCGCCAGGTACCCATTACCACCAAGAGAACACCATTGAACGACACCGTTACGGTGGTGCAGGATGGCTCGTTTGGGGAGGAATTATTCTTGGTTCCAGAACTGACCTGCATGTTCAGAGTGTAACGATGACAGGCCACATCTATCGGGAGGTCATTCTGGAACAACATGTACGTTTGTTTCGGGGCGCCATGGGTGCTGAATTTCTGTTTATGGATGACAACGCCCGTCCTCACCGTGCAAACATTGTAGACGAATGCCTTCAATTGGAGGATATCACCCGTATGGATTGTCCAGCATACTCACCGGACTTGAATCAATAGAGCATGTGTGAGATATGCTTGGCCGACGAATTGCAGCCCGTCAACCGCCCTCCCACCTGTCAACCGGAACTTCGGAGGGCATTGCTTGATGAGTGGTGTAATATTCCCCAAGATCAGATTGATAATTTGATACTCAGCATGCCTAGGCGTTGTAAGGCCTGTATTGCATCGTAAGGGAGACATACTCCATATTAACCATCATACTAACCATGTTATACTGTTTTTGTAAATAGGTTTTTTTTTTTTTTTTTAAATTTACTCCAGGGAGTAAAAATCGCAATTTTTATTAATTATGTCAAACATATAGCATCTTTTTTTGCTCTTTACCTTTTTTTTTTAATAAATGGACTTTACAAATAAGTCAAATTTGTTTTGCTTCTGTCTCTTTCTTTGCCTGAACTTCATTATCCTTAATTTACAGACATGAGTGTATATACCGGAATGGAAAGTGATTAAATAGCTGAAATGGATAGTTCAACCCATTCCTCTGATTTATTTCACCTAGAACATGGATGCTTTTGGAAGCTTAGCATGTTTATATCTGTTGTAGTACTTTCAAAAACTGAAAACAAATTTTTATTAAAGAATGAGTACTCTTACCTCAACAACTGTGAGGTAATTTGTTTTTGAGTATAGAATGACTGTGCCAAGCAACTACAGCACTGAAGAAAAGTCAATCCTTACTATAGGACACCTAGTTGTTGATCTCATTATCAGGCAGACAAAAGTTTGTACCAACGCTACTCATTCGATCGAGTTTAATTTTTGTTTGATTCCGTACTGTACGCTTTACATTAATTTTTAAAGTAGATTGCTTTCTTCGTGCTTTTTATAAAAAGTACTGACACTGTGTTCTGAATTTAATGTCTTCCATGAGTCTCTTTAGGTATTATGGGAAAGAAAAAACATTCATGCCTTATGTTTGCCTCACCATAGTAATTGCTATTCATGTGATATTATTTAAATGTTATATTATTCAAGCATTTCGCACTTCAAATGCTGCATTATTTCAATAATTCTACTGAATAAAATATCAGATTTCACAAAGATTATTTTTATAAAGGCTGCGAAAATAATTTTTTTACAAATAAGCGTTAGACCATAAATGTTTCTTAAAACACTGTAAGGAAATGAATAGTGCCTGTTTGAAAAGGAATTTTATGAATTCATCTTTTCCTTAAAAAAAATATGTTGGTGACAGTTTTAACCACATTGATCGCCATAATAGGCTTACCTGTATAAATGTTATCTGAATAACTGAAACTATTTGCAGGATAGAAAGTTGAAATAGAGAAGGAGGGTACCAATACTTCAGATGCTTCTCAAGTTAGTCCTTTTTACAAATTATATTAGCATTAGAAAGTCCAACCAATTAGAAAGTTCAAGCTGATCCAATGATTATGAGTCTGATTCTGATAAAAATGCACAGGACATCACCATCACGAAGGCCTTTGTCAGCCTGCTACGAATTTTCATAATTTGGAGTAATTTACAATTAGATGCTGACAATTGATGAGAATAACTATGCAAGGGAAGGAATCATTTTGGAAAGTGAGAGGTGTGCTAAATCATATAAAAGAGAGGAGATTCCAATAGATGAGATGAACCCTTTATTGGGTGAAAAAATTCTTGAAGGATTGCATTATACTAATAATGATGCAGGCGGATGAGTGTGGCGAGTGTCTTGAATTCTGTCATACAGTCGGAATTGAAGTGTACAGGAACTGGCTGATCTGGGAACTGGGTGTTGCCGCAAAAGAAGGATGCAATGATCGGATTTGCTTTGAATCTGAAAAAGAGGGAACACATATATTTAAATGCTGTCTTATCATTTGTTTTCAAATCAACAGTAATTTGCCAACAGGTCATCCATTTTAAATTGTTAAATTTTACCACAATATTAAACCATTCAGCGGCTTGAACGAGACGTAGACGATCATGATGTTCTGGGTCTAAAGCAGGGGTGGCCAACCCTCGATCCGCCTTGAACATTTTTCCGGCCCATGAGATTTATTACACTTTTACCAAATATATTTATTTTATAATGGAAAAAGTAGTGAGAACCAATGTATTAAAAAATAAATTATTTGTGCATCCATATATTCAAAAATTAACTGTCGAAATTACGAGAAAAAATTAATTTTGATTTTAAAATAATATTCTTGCGCAATTATTGCATTAGTAAAATAAATATTTTTTAATGATTTCATTTTTTTTTTAAATTTCTTTTATATTTATATATTTTTTATATTTCATTTTTAGTGTTATATATATTTCTTTGGAATGTGTGTTTAGTATCATTATTATTATATTATCTATGTTAACATGTGAGAATAATAGTAAACACAAGAATAATAGCTCATTATGTTTCACTTTTATATGGATCGACACAATGTGTGTGGTATACTAAGAAAATACTATCAAGCTGAGAGTCAACTTCAGCTGCTTTTTTTTTTTTTTTCTTCTTGGTGTAAGAATTGCTACAATTTTCAGGCAATTTCAGAGCTTGATCTTTTAATTGTTCACGTGCATTTAATTTTTTAGCTTTATGAAGTTCAAAGAAATGGATCATTTGGTGTGAGGCAGAAAAATTCGAAATACCCTGATACTTTGGGGAACGAGTGAAAAAAATTTGTACGCTAAACCGGTTTTCATGAAAATGGGGACAATTTGAGTAGTGTATTTGGAAAATATTGTGACTTGCGAATGACTAAAAAAAATCAATTGAGTGCTGATTTAAAAATGTGCATTTAGTTCATTTGAACAAAATTATCAATAGATCAAATAATCAATGTATTTGTGGAATAAAATTTCACGTCCACATTTTAAGAATCTCTGGCATATCCTTATATGTCCTTTTTATATAAAATTTCTTTTTACATAAAAAGTCTTTTTAATTATTTAACGATTATTACACGTAAATAGATTCTAATAAAGCTTCAAATTTCTAAAAACCCTATTTCTATTTGACATATATTCATTCTCAAATACATTATAGAATTCTAATACGGCATTACACTATAAAAGTTACAAAAATTTAGTAGGAAATATATAATATATATGTAAAAATATTTCAAAATATTTCCTGTCTGTTGTTTTGGAAGTGTAAGGCATATATGTATAGACATATATGTAAGACAGACCCACCTATGACATCAAAACAATTATATACATTTAATAGTTTTAAAAATAGAGTCAAGAGATATTGGGAAGCTCGTTGGTCGATTCCAAAACAAAAAAAAACAATTTATATAAGCATCAATAACTCCAGCCCATCATGCGAATCTAATTAAAGGTATCTTTACAAACTTCCTTTACTTATGAAGTACAAAGAATAAAAAATGGAAAGAAAAAACTAAATAAATGCTATTCATTCAGAACAAAGAAATAAATAGACTTTATAACTGGCTTTTTTTTTTTCATTGAGTTTTTCGAAAAGAAGAATTTAGTATTTTCAAAAATTTCCCAAGAATTTAAAAAATGGAGAGATTATTATTACCATTTGTTTTCCCGTATTCCAAATATAGTGTGCAAGTTGGACAACCAGATTCCAACTGGGTGCGGTGGAGTTGAGATATTTGAGGTACAGTTTGGAGAACTCCCAACTTTATTTACCCATGCACATGCACCTCACATATATAATTATAGATTCGTGGAAGGATACTACTTCTAAACCGAAAAACCGATACTTAGGTACGCTCAGGGTGCGAGAAAGATACTTAATCTCCGGATGAGAGTCTGTAGGCCAACTAATACGCAGGGTTGCGTTAAAAGTATTTTATCTCTGGATGAAGACTATAAACTAAACGCTTCTCAACAGAAGCACGTGTTTGCGCATTACTCTCAGGTGAGAGTCTCGAGGCCAACTGACCATATCTCCTGAACCCCTAAGGGGGCTTTCTTGGCAGTGTGTAGGAGGAAGCGCGATTACAAATATAGTTTTCAATTAAACTCATTGATACAAGACAAGATTTCTCATGTTTTATGAACTACACTGCTGAGTGCTCCAATTAACGTTAAACACTGAAATTTAATTTGATTTAATTGGATATTACAGCTTTAACAAGGATAAAATTTTAAGATAATAACAAATTATCAGAAATTTTATCATGAAATAATTATTTGAGGGGAAAAAACTAATATTTTTGCAAAGTGATCATTGTTGACCAAATCAAAGTGATACAATAAGCTAAAAAACAAGACGTATAACTCTCCTCTGGAATATGTGTCTTAAAAGAAGCTTCAAAAAAATTTTTTTAACTGTTTAAAGTTCATGTATGATCATTTTTCATGACTTTTTCGCCAAAAATGAAAACCATATCGCTCCACAACCACCGTATTCACACCATGCGACTTCTCTCTATTCCCTAAACTCAAAAGACCAGTCCGGGACACCGTTTTGAGTCGACAGAAGAGATTTAACGTGAATTGCCGCGCGCTTTGAAGGCCATCCCTGCCGATGACTTTTTAGCTTGCATTGAGGATTGGAAAAAAAGTTGGCATAAGTGCATTGTGTACGGAGGATATTACTCTGAAGAGATGAAATAAATTTGGAAGAATAAATAAAGAGTTTTTGAAAAAAAAAAAAAAATTGGTCTTACCTTTTAGGCACAGTAATACAAAAAAAAAAAAAAAAAAATCATGATTTTGAGAAATTTGTTGTTGACAATGAAAATTATTTATTCGCGTTTTTACACAATTTTTTATTTAATTGCAAAAACTAAAAAGATCTACATCGTAGAAGATCTTTGTCTGTCGCAACAGAAATTTCAGAAATAGTTATTAAAAAAAATATGGTGATGAAATTCATAAAATGCCTTTATCGAATAATACTGCTTCCAGAAAAAAATTCAATTAGTATTTAACAATTACAGTATTGTTACCGGGATTAAGAACAGACTCGAATCAGCAATTGAGCTATATAAAATAGTTGATATTTCTAGTTTTGCACAAGTGTTAGTTTACTTATGATTTACGCATGAAGAAAGATATACATGATGAATTACAGTTTTTGTCATTCTTTGGGAAGCCGTACTACTGCGCCCAAAAAGTAAGAGCAATTCTCAATTTAAAATTCCCGGGATTACGGAATTTTAATTTTTTTTTTTTTTTAGGCTGCTGGCACTGTCCTAGACATCTGTGTGAAATTTGACGTCAAAATATTCATTAGTGTTAGAGTTACGCTTGGCTTTCTGAGACGCTAAAACTGATTCCGGCGATATTTGAAATGTCTGAATTAATTGAGCAAAAAACTTGCATTAAATTTTGTTTGCGGAAATGGATAGAATGTTGCAGTAGGCATTCGGTGAGCATTCCTATATCGGAAAGAAATATTTACAAGTGGCATGAACAGTTCAAAGAAGGCAGAGAACGCGTTGAAGACGAAGAGTCCTTTGGTCGACCATCAACCTCAAAGGACGAAGCTCACGTCCAAAAAATTAAAGATTTGGTGCTTGCAAACTGTCAATTTACAATCAGAGACCTTGCTGATGATGTTGGAATTTCGAAAGGATCGATAAATTCCATTTTGGGCCTCAAACGCGTCAAATCTCGATTGGTACCGAAAACACTCAATGCGTCACCTCACACTGCATTGATTCTTCGTGACTTTTCGCCGAAAATGAAACCCATATCGTTCTACAACCACCATATTCACTCCATGCGACTTCTTCCATAAAATCTTTTCGACAGCTCAATCACACACAAATAAACTCAAATAATATTCGACACACACACGAATAACACGAAGTGGACTGTATTAATTAATCTCCTTTATTTACGTAGCCATCACACTCGAGGATGAACTGACCACACAACCACTATCTGGGATTACACTTTTGAACTCTTTTATTTAGGCAGCCATCACACTCGAGGATGGACTGGCCACACAACCTTTCTCTTTGGTTACAGAAGTTCAACTCCCTCTCTTACATTCCTTTCTCTTTCTCGTCATCTCACTCCCACAGACAGGATGTTTACGGAACATAGGGCGTTGACTTCCCCTATGCACGGGGACCTGGGTTTCGACGCAACATACCGCCACCCATTGACATGTTTATTAAACATTCAATAATACACAATAAATCATTCTAACATAGAAAATTAACAATTCTAAACATATAATAAGTCATTAAAAAATGAATATATCTATATGAATATATCTAAATGAATATATATATATACATTGTACTAAATTTAAACAAATTACAAACATAATACCATGAATATAAGCAAAAGTACTCTAAAGGAAATTACTCTGGCATAGGCAAAACACACACTTTTGATACTGGTCTCTTAAAAATTCCACTCTGGGTTTTTATATTAAGTACTCTGATTTTATTATCAACACCATAATAAATATCAATTATTCTGCCTAGAGACCATTTGTAAGTAGGTAAATTATCATCAACCAGTAGCACTAAATCACCAATGTTCACATTGTCTTTTTTAAAGATCAATTTATTTCTTTGTTGCAATTTACTTAAATAGCTACGGTGCCATTTTTTCCACACTAATTGAACTATTTTAGTTACCCTGTGCCACTTATTAAGATTATTATATTTTAAATCAATTAAATTAGGCTCTAAAATAGCGTTCATTGATCGATTAATCAAAAAATGGGCTGGAGTTAAAACTTCGAAGTTATCACTATCAGTAGAAATTGGACTCAATGGTCTAGAATTCAAAATTGCTTCAGTGTGTATACATACAGTTAAAAACTCTTCCTAATTTAAACTAGCACCTTTAACTACTCTTCTAAAATGAAACTTAAATGATTTAATGGCCGCTTCCCAGAGACCACCAAAATTTGGGGCTGGAGGGAGAATAAATTTCCATTCATTACCTTCTTCACATAAATATGAAGATAACTTAATATCAGGATTCATAACTAACTCATGAAACTTTTGAATTTCTCTGTTCGCACCTACAAAATTCTTTGCATTATCAGAGTATAATTTAGCACATTTGCCTCTACGTGCAATAAATCTTTTTAAAGCAGCTATAAAGGATTCGGATGATAAATCAGAAACAATCTCAATATGCACTGCCTTAAATACAAAACAAACAAATAAACTTACATACATTTTACACACAATACTCTTTCTTTGTTTACCAATTTTAACCAAAAATGGTCCACAGAAATCTACTCCTGAAACATTAAATGGATAATTCAAGGTAACTCTATCTTTTGGTAAACTACCCATTAATTGTGTTGACACTATAGGTTTTACTTTAAAACAAATAACACATTTATGCACTATTTTTCTAGAAATAGATTTTCCACCTATAGGCCAGAATTTCTCAAGTACATGACACAAAAGAGCAGATAATCCTACATGAAAATATTTTATATGGTAATAAGAAATTAACATCTCAGTAAATGCATGATTTTTAGGCAAAATTATAGGGTGTATTTTATCAAAACTACATTCCGCATTACTCAAACGTTCACCTACTCTTAAGATTCCATCTAAATCTAAAAGGGATTTAAAAGATTTTAATTTACTCTTTGACATAACTTTATCTTTCAATAGATTTTTGATCTCACAGGAAAACCTTTCCTGTTGAATAGATTTTTACCAAAAATATCTCCGCAATATTAGTTTCTATCATACATGAATAACTAAACAATAATAATATATATAAATTATCAATATAAATAAATTATCAATTGAATAATTTAATTTAAATGACAAACACCTGGTATTTTTAATAAATCTAAATATGTAAACTTTTATATAATTATTACTTAAACTCAATAAATAGCTCATGAAATTTACAGTCACTTGTTTCATAAACAATTTGTTCTCACCAACACTGGATCACTCAGTTCAGAAAAAGTTCTCGTCCTGCTTATTAAGGATCTGGATCGGTTGATCAGGATATTGTTCTCCGGCCAGGAACTCTGGTCTCACCTAATGTGGTATCACTGGAAATCAGATGACAATCGATGAATTGTAGCAACTCCAATGAGCACGAAAGTCTTTTAATCACTTGATTTCGAATCACTCCAATAGACTACTTAGATGTCTTAAGCTTCAAGGCACATTCACAAAAGTAGTTGAATTCTCAAAATTAAAACGTTGAAGACCATTGAAGCATATTAACACCAACTGTAACAGATGTTATACTCTCACACGAACAGTTGAGGTTCGGCAATGGTATTTGCTGTTCAATACATATTCCCTTACCAGCCACCTTTGTTTCTTGGACGGTCCCATAGTTGAACGACTCCTGTAGACTTCCCCACATCCAAATAATGGTTTACCATATCTGCTTCCTCTGTCTCCTCCATAACGGAAATTATCTCCTCTGACTCCCCGGTATGCTCCTCCTCCACAGTCTCCTCGTTTATCTCCACTGGAATAGCCACCATCTTTATTGCCACGGACTTCTCTATCACCACGGTCTCCTCGTTTAACTCCACCACCTCGGGATGGGTCCACTCTTATCTCTGATCCATTGATAGTAACTCCATTCATGGTCTTTGAGGAACAATTAAATACTCGTAATTTCTCAGGCCGGTAAACGCCATGATGAGTTGCATGAGTAGCATCTGGTACTTTTTCCTCAATTATTTTCTCGCATATAGAATTTTCACTATCACCTGTTAATTCCAATTTCTCAAACCCTTCTACTGGGCAAATTTTTCTCAATGGAAAATCAACTTTATCTGTAGATAGTCCACAATGTTCACTATTTACATTTCCTGTGGTGCTGCACCCAGACACCACAAAGCCGAACACAGTATTCTGAAGAATAAGATTTGAATTTTCCATATCTCTCTCCTCAACATCATTTTCTTTCACAGAAGTACGTGGTCGATTAGAAATCATGGGCTTTACAGGTAATGCAGGCTTAGAAGAAACTACAGGTTTTACACTGCGAGAATTAATAGATTTAGGTTTCTCTTTACTTCCTTCTAACACAGATGATGTTGTTGAAGGAATATGAGAGGTTTGAGTTTGGAGGAGAGAAGTGTTACTGTTTGAATCACTTGACTTTTTGGATTCGTTCAAGTTCTCTTTTTATACTGACTTTGTTAGAAACATCTTTTCTGGAACATTATCAGTTTTTGCACTATTTTGCTGTGACTTTTGTATTTGACGCAGAATTACTTCAATTATAAACATTGGAAAATGGTCCGGGAGTAAGATTACACACGTTTGATGTTGGCTTCACAACTGATAATGGAGTAACATTTTTCTTATTAGAAGTTGAAGAATCTAAACTATTGGGCCATGACTCATCTTCAGTTGAGGAAGACAAAGAGTCATCACTCACTCCTTTATTATAGCTAATTTGGGAAGTTTTAGCTGAATCTCTTTTTCATTTCTCAAGTTCCAACTCTTTTCAAGTTTGGCCAACTGAATTTTCTCTATCTCTAATTTTATTTCACGCTCTCGTTTCTTTTCCCTCCTTTCTTCCAAAATATCATCCACAAGATTGCGCATTATCTCAACCCTGCTTCTATAGACATGACTGGATTTGATCAAGTCAATCAAGTCTATTTTTCTAGCATTGATTGGAATGGTTAAGCCCATCTCTTCCGCTTAGCTCATCCTTCTTTAGATTTAAAGTAACAAACATTGTTTATTCACTTAAATTCCACTAAACAATGCACACCAAAACTTAACCAACCATATTAAACTAAACACTTTAATACACACCTTAATTAACCTAAATTAACACAGCAAACAAAAGCAACTAACACATAAAAACTAAACAATCGACAATGCTAATTAGGCAATATCCACAATAAAAGACACACTATACTTTAGTACTATATACTAAATCAAGCTAAATGTCCAACACATTAGAATTATTAAAACTTCACCTACCGAACTCATCCATAGAATATAGCCAAACTTTCGCGGAAATCCAACTGATCACTCTATTTTAATGCACTGATTCAACTAATCCGTCTCCGCGAGACTAGACCAAAATGTTCGACAGCTCAATCACACACAAATAAACTCAAATAATATTCGACACACACACGAATAACACGAAGTGGACTGTATTAATTAATCTCCTTTATTTAGGTAGCCATCACACTCGAGGATGAACTGACCACACAACCACTCTCTGGGATTACACTCTTGAATTATTGAATTCTTGAATTTCTTACTCTTGATTATTGAACTCTTTTATTTAGGCAGCCATCACACTCGAGGATGGACTGGCCACACAACCTTTCTCTTTGGTTACAGAAGTTCAACTCCCTCTCTTACATTCCTTTCTCTTTCTCGTCATCTCACCCCCTGCCAGAAAGGATGTTTACGGGACATAGGGCGTTGACTTCCCCTATGCACGGGGACCTGGGTTTCGACGCAACAAAATCAAAAGACCACTCCGTTAATACCGTTTTGAGTCGATTGAAGAGATTTAACGTGAATCGGAGATTTGAAGGCCATCCCTGCCGATGACTTTTTATCATGCATTGAGGATTGGAAAAAAAGTTGCCCTAAGTTTATTGTGTCCGGAGGGGATTACTTTGAAGGCGATGAAATAAATTTGGAAGAATAAATAAAAAGATTTTAGTAGACAGTAATATATCGAGGAAAGATCTTATTTAAATTTTCACAAATAAAGAATTAGCAAAGGGTTATTTTGAAATTTTACTTTGAATTCAATTTGTCTTCGGTATTGTTTTGTACATTTGTTTCTCATACATTAAAAATTTCGCAATTGATTCTGCTTGTGATGCAGTAGTTCAAGTTTGATTGTTTATTATTTCTCACATAAATTAAGGATAAATTATGATAATTCTTACTTTATAAGAATATTTATTTGTCGTTCATTGAACCATTCTGGCACAGTTCGGGAAATTTCCAAAAAATAATCGTTGACTTTTTAAATGATCAGAATATCCTTTTTTATATTATTATATTCTTCTTACAAAATCACAATAAACATTATATTTTTCAACGGAAAACAGAATTAGTTAGTGAATGTTCTTGGAATTTAATTTTAATGTATAAGATAATAATATTCTAATTGCTTCAGAAGTTAGAACATTATTAAATTAATTTTCCTTATTGCCTTTATTTCAACTTATTCTGTATCTTGTAAAATTATTCAGAATATTAGACTCTAAAAAGAACACTTTTTATTTATTTTGGTTACCTTTCCGTTTAATAATAGAGTATGCTGCCACATCAACTTATTAACTAGTAATTTTTTCAAACTTAAATAATTCAAATAATTAAAAGCATTTAAATGTTATTGTTCAACTATTTAAGAAAGGGCGCAATGATTTAAACGATGAGAAAAAATATTTATACTACAATTATCCTTTAAAATTTTTTTTTTTTTCAAAGCAAAAGCCTATTTTAGCACTAATATTTTATATTGAACTATAACTTGTTGATAGACCTTCAGGGCACATTTCTGTTATGAGAGTCAAGAAGACAGGAATTTCATACTTATCAGCAGCAGCTTATCAGTAAGAAATTACTAAAATAACTTGTTTTTTAATATAGTAGGATTTGTTAGATTTTTGTATTAATAAGAGTAGATTTTATATTTTGTGAATTTTCGTATATTAATATTTATCCTGATAATTAATACATATGGTGAGCAAAAAATTATACCAAATTATATGTTTTATAAAATTTTCGACTGATTTGAGCTTAGTTCAAGAACGTCCAACCTTTGACTTTTCTTGTACCCAAAATATTTCAGTCACAAATAAAATACTTATTATTTAACAGGAATTTATTACCTATCGTTTCTTACGTAACTTTAGTTTTTAAGCAAACAGGCTGATAAAAAATATGTAGTCTAAGATATCCGCCTTGACAAATAAGTAAAAATAGTGAAGCATAATAATCTCTGATTTCCTTTCATGCAGATTTTAAGAATCCTTTTTTTCTGATCAAGAAGTTTTAATCAAAGAAATGTGAAAAACAATAGAAAATTAAAATTAAAAATATTGTCGGGCCTCGTTTGCAACATCTTTGAGGTTGTAAAATGGTTCACACCAGAACACAAAGCACCGACCGCTCACAAGCCAGAGCACCGACTACACACTTCATGTGACTTGCCTTGATCTAATGTCCAATTAAGTATTATTAGTATTCCAATATTCAATTAAATAGGGGCCTGATGGCCGAGTGGCTAGCGCTCTGGCGCTCGGTACCACAGGTATCGGGTTCGAATTCCGGCGGTGCCATGGGTGTTTGTAGTGGTTCGGAATCCACTTTAAACCGTAGGTCCCAGTCCTAATAAGATCGTAGAACGTTGCGGGGGCATTGTTACTCCGCGTCCGTGGCTTATCATCAAGTTACACGCGCCCCCTGGGTAATGCAAAGTGAGTAACGTCTGTGCAGCGCTTGCCTTAAGGCATCCAAGACCAAGCTGTCTAATTGTTTGCCAGCTGCATTAGAAAAAAAAATTCAATTAAATATTATTAATGTTCCAAAGTCCAATTAAGTATTATTAGTATTCTAATGTCCGATTAACTATTATTAATATTCCAATACCCGATTAAGTATTATTAGTATTCCTATGTGCAATTAAGTAAATTTTAACCCGATTTATAAAGTTATATATTGAAGGGCGATTCCCTAGAATGTGTAGAACAATGGATCGAGAATTTTGAAGAAATGTCGAAAGTATTTCAGTTAAATGAATTGCATAAATTGATCTACATGAAACGGTCTAATGCTGACCAAACTAAGTCTTTTCATACATGCACAATTGAAAATAACGTCTTGGCAAAAGCTAAAATATTATTGCGGCCAGAATAAGACGTCAGCACAAATTGCATGAATTATTATCAAAAGAAAAGATGAGAGCAAACGAATCATTAGGCGAATATTTTTTAACAATAAACATAGATGCTATAACTGTAGCAAAGAACACGGTGCATTGATGCAGTACGTGATTAAAGAAATTCACGATTTGGTTGTCCACAAAACTATTTTTAAGGGGTGAAACATGTTGCACGATTTTAAACAAAAATTAAATGTGCATGAAACTAATAAAAAAAAAGAGAATAAAATAAATATGCTTAACTTAAGCATCTCAACATTAATACTAAATTACAAATACAATGAATTACAATTTTTGTAAACCTAAAGGTAAAAATACGTTGTCTTTTGGCAATAAAACTATTTCATTATATAAAGAAGAAAGCGAGGTTATTGTAAACATCATTGAAGTGATTTAAGTACCTAAGGTTAAACTAAACAGTCTGTTCTAAAAAAGATGTACGTCTCCCACTAGGATAAACAGTCTGGAGAGCTTAGTGAAAACTCATGACTGTTCCAGAGTTATTGAGAAAAACGAAAACATAAAATAGGCTATAAATCGCATTTCTGATATTATAGGTACATCAGATGTAGATTTATGACACATTCTGAATGATGAATATTGCTAACACGTGTTCCAACTACTGAAGAATCGTAAACCAAATAAGCAGAAACTACTAATGATCAGATGAAAATTATTTGGGTTAAAGAGATTCCCATGAATCAAAGTCCGCGAAGAGTATTCTTTCAAGGAATATATATATAATAAAAAGGATAAACAGATATTTTTTTAGATAATCAAGCAAATATCAAAGAAAAAAAAAAAAATCTCAATCGAAAAATAAGAGCCGTTGGCGACTTTTTTGGCCGCCAAGTTCATTTCATTCGTTACCAGTTTATGCTGCCTCTGTTGTTCTTTTTTTTTTTTTTTTTTTTTCCCCATGTGCGCTGACTGAAGTCTTTCGATTAGCGATATCTAATATTGAAGGATTTTATTTTTGAAATCCCTATTGTTTGGAATATACTATTGTGCCCAAAAATTAAGATCAATTATATATTTTTCAAAAACTCTTTATTTATTCTTCCAAATTTATTTCATCGCCTTCAAAGTAATCCCCTCCAGGCACAATGCACTTATGCCAACTTTTTTTTCCAATCTTCAATGCATGCTAAAAAGTCATCGGCAGAGTTGGCCTTCAAAAGCGCTCGGCGATTCACGTTGAATCTCTTCAATCGACACAAAACAGTGTCCCCGGAGTGGTCTTTTGAGTTTACGGAATAGCCAGAAATCGGACGGTGTGAATACGGTGGTTGTGGAACGATATGGGATTCATTTTTGACGAAAAAGTCAAGAAGAATCAATGCAGTGTGAGCTGGCGCATTCAGTGCTTTCGGTACCAATCGAGATTTGACGCGTTTGATGCTCAAAATGGAATTGACCGATCCTTTTGAAATCCCAACAGCATCAGCAAGGTCTCTAATTGTAAATCGACGGTTTGCAAGCACCAAATCTTTAATTTTTGGACGCGAACTTCGTCGGTTGAGGTGGATGGTCGACCAGAGGGCTCTTCGTCTTCAACGCGTTCTCTGCCTTTTTGAACTGTTTATAGGACTTCTAAACATTCCTTTCCGATTTAGGAATGCTCACCGAACAATGCCTTCTTCAACATTCTATACGTTTCCGCAAACAAAATTTAATTTAAGTTATTAGCTCAATTAATTCAGTCATTTCAAAAATCGCCGGAATCAGTTTTAGCGTCTCGCAAAGCTAAGCGTAACTCAAACACAAATCATTATTTTGACGTCAAAATTCACGCAGATGTCAAGGACAGTGAACAGCAGACAATGAACCAGCAACCTAAAAAGAAAAAAAAAAAAAAAACATTTAGATTCCATAAGCCCCGCGAATTTTAAATTGGCCTTACTAATTCATTTTATATTATTTAGCAATCGTATGATTGATTTAAAATGAAATCGCATGATTTGTACCGCAATTGAATTAAACTCAATCATTTTGTATGATATTCGAAATTCAATACCGAATTAATTTATTTATAAGAAGATAACTAGAATTAGAATCGAATGTTAAAAATTATTTTTTAATTAATGCATAGATAAAAAAATAACGTATATTAATAAACACATCCATTATTGAATTATACACATTACAGTAATGGACGCATTTATCAATATTGTTTGTATTTCTTATTGGCTAACAATTTTCTTCATCCTTCGTGCAACTTCGAATATTTTAGAATTCATAGCAATGGATATTTTTAATGGAAATAATGTACCAATTTTTAATAGATTTCATATAAAAATATGATTATTAAATTATTTAATAGAAAAAATATATTAAATTTTTCTCTGAATTTTGTTTTAGCTTGCAATTTTTACATTAAATATGTTATTTAATTAAAATACGATTTATTTTAAATAAAAGGTAGTAAGAAATAAAAGATTTATTTAAAATTTAAAAGTAGCAAATGATATACGAGGTTTGATTGAATAAAAAAAAATGCTTATATGTTTACAATAAGTTACTTCAATTTGTATAAGTAAAATGGTGTTTTTTAGTTTTAAAATTAAATCTAAAATTATATGTGTCCAATTTTAGTAAAAATACAAAATGTATCACAAAAAATATATTTATTGCTAAGAATTCCAGAATATTCGAAATTGCAAGAACAGAGAAAAAATTGTTAGCCATTAAAAAATACAAAAAATATTAATAAATACATCATGCATAAGGCATAATAATAAAAAACTGTAATCTGCTCGGCAAATTTCAACTTATCATGTGTGAACATATAAGAACGGATGAAAAAACTCGGGAATAGAACAATGCTTAATAATGCAAGAGATATATGAAACGATTGATTGGAATACTACAAGAATGGTCAAATTCAAATAGCCACATGAATATAGCAATGTTGAATAGATCAAGAACTTCATGAAGAAAAAAATTGTTCAAGAATCTCTAAAAGAACATACAAAAGTAAGATAAATGTTGTCGCAAATGAAGAATGAAGTATTCCACATTCAATAGCCAAAAGAACATATCAAAGTTTGAAAATATTAGACGTAAATGAAGAATGAAGTATTCCAAATTCTACAAGAAACACTATAGCATTCAATAGATAAAAGAATATATAAAATTTTGAAAATATTACTCGTAAAGGAAGAATGAAGTATTCACAATTCTACAAGAAACATTATGACATTCAATAGTCAAGTGAATATAACGAAGATTAACGTTATTCATGAATCATTACAAGAATTAAGGGGTCCAAACTATCAATTTTCCTCCAAAATTTGCAAATTTGGAATGGAGTTTTATTTGCTTGCTGCACTTTTTGGATTGCGCCATGAATCTCTAAATAGGACAACATCATGTTCGCACATGATAATAAATAAATAAAAACGTAATATGTTTCTTCATCTTGAATATCATGAAATTGACTGTTTCAGAACTTGTTACAGAAATAATTACAATTTGATATTAGACACATGAATGTTAGAAATAGATTTTTTGAAACAATTTTTTTCAGAAAAAATGCTTGTTTGTACTAAGTTACATTTCCTCTACTAAAATTCTATGAGTCTCCTTTTTCAGGTTATCTGGAATAAAAAGTGTTATAAGATTTTATTCTTAAAATGAGAATAAATAAATTGGAAATTCAAATTTGTTGATTTTAAAGCTGTGCGATAAATAATAAAAAGCAAATCCTCAAAGTTTTTTTACGAAACTGTATAAGGCTTTTGGAAAATCAAAATATTTGTTATAAGGAGTACTTTTTCTCAGAAAATCAGCAATTTATAAATCCAAACATATAAACCATGGTTTATATAATTAATTCATATTATTCAAACCAGATTTTTCTCTACATAATTTCTTAAATTTTATTAACAGTATAGGATTAATCAAAATCTTAAAGATTAGGTATGAATTCTGGTTTCTCCTTGATATTTTCCCGCCTTTCCCCCATTCATCTGATCTAATAAATTCTGACAAGGCTGTGTTTGAAATTCACGGAAAAAGTCGAGGGTGAAGATGAATAGACAGACGGAAGAGACAGGAATTTGAGGGGAGGAGAACAGTCAGTGTTCTTAATAGAACGCAGAAGTAGGGGGAATGGTTTGCGACAGTACAGAAAAAAATGGGGGGATGGAAACTACTGGGGATATGTGGCAAGAAGGGATCACATTATTTCAAATATGCCTGTTTTTCAGTGTCTTTACTATCCGAAAAGAAATCAAATGATTATCCCTTAAATTTCCTTTTTGTGTTAAGAATAAAATTTGTACCGAGGAATAAAAGATATGTCAGGAAAATGTACAATATTATTCATGAAATAAGTTCTTAACCGAAAAAAAAAAAAAAAAAAATTTAAGAATTCTAATTTATTCACACTCCATTTTTTTTTTTTTTTCTAAAATAAATATAGATTGATGATGTTTTATGTTTTCTTCCAAATCGGAAAGATAGAAAAGATTTCTTAACATAAGTTTTTTTAAATATAAATGTTTATCCTCAAAGTCGATGAATTTCAATATGAGAGAATATATCTGTACACGAAGCGTACCTCTGCTCTGAATCAAAGCTATCAGAAAAATATGATAGAATGAGCAATAAGGCTTATGATTAAAGGAAGCAATTAAAATAAAAAGGGGGAAAAAGAAAAAAAACTTGAATAAAAAATGCGCTTTCATACTATACAGTGCTTCGAAAGACAAAGCAGGAAATTATATTACTCTTAAAAAAAACATTGTAAAATTTATAATTTTGTACAGAAATGTATTTCTATTTATATCACAGTGTTTTGAAAAAAAAAAAAAATCATTTGATGCAATTTTGAATATTTTTTAATTTGCTATTAAATTTGCATTATGCAAAAATGTGCATTACAATACAGCAATCTACTGAGTAATTTACCCTTACAGATTCTATTAATGTAGAGGATTAATATAGACTAATTTGTAAAATGGCCATGAATTATTTGGTTTAAAACACTGCCTAATATTTTATTTTAAACATAAGACTGAATCCTTCAAAAGCTATATTTTGTTAATTTCCATTGCTCTTTGCTGAATGCTGCAAGAAATATTTAACACAATTAATGTGTAAACTTTTATTTGTAAATATAAAAGAAATTGATTTAATAAGAAAAATGATTTTTCTATTTTAAATAAAACTAACAGTTTTCCTCACTGTATATTTTTAGTGAAAAAAATTATATTTTTAAATTAAAAATTTTTCTTTTCCTAAGTTTGATAATTAGTGGTCGTATACTCAAAAAAAAAAAAGAGAACAGAATGAGCATGGACTCAAATATGATCCAGGGCCACAATGAACACTTATTTTGATAAATGAGGCATTCCCAGTTTCTATCAGTTGAATAAAAATTCTGTATTTATGAAGCAATAGCATAATATAAAAAAAAATAACACAGAATAAGTATAAAAAACACAATAGAAATAAATCAAACAAAAGTGTAAAAAAATTGAGATTTAAAAAAATAATTAATAAATTTAAAAGTCAGTGCAAATTATGTATAGAAATGGCATCAAATGAAATTTAACAAAAAAATAAATTAATATAGGCTCTGGGTTACTAAATCAAAATAAAAGAAATATCTCATCTTTGGCGAACATCTCTTAAAAATAGGAAATTTGCCGTTTTTGTAGCAGAATGTAGCAAGGCATGAATTTTGGAGCAGTTTGGCGCAGATATTCATAAAATTCACCCGATATTAAATAAAATACTGGGCCAGGGGTCGGCAACCATTTGAGTCGGAAGAGCCAAAAATGGCAATTTACAAAATTTCAGTTTTTAAAGAGCCACAAAATTTTTTCTTGCCATCAATAAATAACAGGTGGGCTGAAAGGTTCGTAGGCTGACACATAGATGGCGCTACTAGTATTAAATCCATATAAGGCTAAGAAGGTTAGGGCTAACTAAAAATCATATGGATTTAATACTAGTAGCGCAGTTTTAATAATACTAGCCCACCTGTTAGTACTCGCATAAATAAAGTTTTTGATATGAATAAATAGATTAGTTTTTTTCATAAAAAATATCTATTTATTCATTATTAGATAATTACTCATTATTTAAGTAAAAAATTAAAACAATTAAACATTTACTTACAACACTAACTTTCAATAACAAACAATTGAGCAAACAAATTCAATGGGATCATTGGCTTTGCATGGTTTTAGAAAGTTTCGATAAATTTGGCTCATAACTTGTTGCTTTAAGTTTCAAACACGACTCTAAATTTTCATTTGATAGTTGGCTTCTTACTTTACTTTTAATTATATTCATGCAAGAGAACGCTTGCTCGCACGAATATGTCGATCCAAAGATAGTCAGCACTCCAAATGCCAACCTCTTCACCTCACTGGAGCAATCTGGAAGACTATTCCATGCGTCGAATATAAGTGCCTCAACTCGGGGCATTTCTTTTAAAGTTGTCCACTTTTGTTGCGTTACGTACATACATTTCTGGACCTCCAACTTGCTTTTCAATTCTGTAAATTTTCCACTCCACAAAGCTTTACTTTTAAATTGATCAATTGCATTTCTAGAGATCCAGTATCAATTCCAAATTGCTCAAAGTGGATTTCGTTACTATTTGTGTTGAGAGGATTTACTATGAATGCTAGAGTGGTTTTGAATTGCTCAAATCTGTCAGCAAATTCATCTTTAATTTTTTTATCACGATATCACTGGTTTTATCACGATATTGCTTTAGAAATTGAAAATGAAGTAATTTACCACTCTGAATATCTTCTGCAAAAAGAATTAATTTTTCTTCAAAACAAACCAATTCTTCTACCAAAACATAGGCTGGGTTTCCCTTTCCATGCAGTTTTAGATTCAGCTCATTTAATTTCGCTGAGATATCCACCATAAAGTAAAATTTTTGCAACCATTTGTTGTTCTCTAATTCAGGGTGATTAATGCGTTTTTCATTTAGAAATGTATTTATTTCATTCTAGGACAAAGCAAAACGTTTCAATACCTTACCTTTGGAAAGCCATCGCACTTTATTGTGGAGAAGGAGGTCGGTATACTAAGTCTCCATTTCGTTTAAGAATTCTTTAAACTGACGATGGTAGAGTGCTTTTGACAAGATGCTGCTAACAATCTTGATTTCAAAATTGATGAAATCAACTATTTCGGCCGGAAATGTTTGGTCACAAAGCGCTTCTTGGAGAGAAGAACGTTATGTAGTGAAACGTAAGAATTTTCGTGGTTTATTTTGTTCTGAAAAATTGTTGTTGCCCCTTTATTCACACTGTCACACTTCTGGCACCATCAGTTGCTATTGAAACGATTTTATTTAAATCGATCTTATTGTCTTCAAGGCATTTTTGCACGGCATTCGCTATATCTTCTCCTCTAGTTTGTCCTGAGAGCTGTAGCAATCCTAGAAGTTCTTCTTTTGGACCTTGGCAAGACATATACCTGACAAAAATTGCAACTTGTGCTGTGCCTTTTATGTCGCAAGACTCATCTATAGCAAGTGATAAGGCAGAAGAAAGTTGAATATCTTCCACCTGCAAATATGTTACATTTGAAGACATTTTAGCTATTCTATCTTGTACTGTTTTTAGCGGATAGTGGCAAATCTTTGATTTTTTCAAAATTCTGGTTTGTTTTTGAAATCACGAAATAGTTCTTCAGATGCACGTATGAAGCAATCTTTGACATACTCACCATCTGTGAATGGTTTACTTTACCTACCTTTACTTTGGTTTTTATTATTACTATTATATATATATACACGTACATACATAACTTTGAGAAGATAATTCGCTTCTAACTCTTTTACTTGAAACAACAAATTATACGTCATGCCAAAGCACTGATGAAGATGCCGAATTGTCTTGCGTCGAAAACGAATTAAAACCTACATAGAAACATCCGACGACGGCGTCATTCGAGAGCTTCCCATGGACTGGCGACAGTGATGACGTGTGTCCGCGGGGAGGGGTGCGGTAAAAAGCTGACAAGTGGATGAGAGATAGAATCGGTGCCTAATCCTTGTTAATCGATTCAGAACTATTCTTAAATGTTTTTTTTTTTTTTTTTTTGATAAAATAAATAATATTTGAGTAGGGAACTAAAGAGCCGCAGCTTCACATCCAAAGAGCCGCATGTGGCTCGCGAGCCGCAGGTTGCCGACCCCTGTACTAGGCCAAATGAAATAAAAGACAGAATGTTATACATTCAGACAATAATATGGTTGAAATTCTCATGAAAATGCGTTTTGTTATGCACTGATTTGCATTTCATTATATTGATGTTTTCTAATATAGAAAATGCTTGTATAAATAGAAAGCAGTAGTTATTACAGAAATGTATGAAAAATTGAAATCAGGAAATAGAGCAAGGGCATGCAGTTATTAATTAAACTTTTTATTTAAGAAGCATCTTTCAGAATTTTATCAACCGAAAGAAAAAAAAAAAAAAGTAATAAAGGAACTACTATGCTAAACAATCAAAATATAGAAATATTGGAATTTTTAATCATTGATTTGGTTATTACTAATTCTAAAAAGATTAGTATAATATTTAAAATTACATTATCAAACCCACCTTTTGCTAACTAACTGCATGGATTGTTGAATAATTCAGAAGGGAAAAAAAAAATACATCAGACAAGACTATAGAAAGTTTTCAAAACTAGAATAGAATTATATATATATATATATATATATATATATATGTATGTGTAAACATTATTCAGATTTGTTCAATTCAATGGCTTAATTTAATAACATTTTTTTCAATAAAAAGTGGGAAATCATCTTAGCTTCTAGTAATAGACAACACTAATATAGAAAACAGAATTTTTAATCTAAATGGAAACTCCTGTAATTATTGCGTTACAATAACGTGTGATAAAAAGTGAGAGTTATGATAACAAACAGTTGAAAACTATTCAAAATAAAAATTTCGTGAATGTCAAGCTAAATCTTACATAAATAATGCAATGGAATCTTTCAGAATATAACAATACATTCTGAAGGTCAAAGAATAAAAAATTAAACCGTTGTTACTGTATATCAAAAATACAAAATGATGATACATCAATTTCTTTTTGTATTGCAAAAGTATCAAATGCCAATTGATTTAAAATGAACAAATTCAAAAAAACAAAATATTTAACTCAATAGTTAAGAGATATTCTACGAATCTTAATGATATAAAAAATATCTTAATATGACCAGCAAAGTCCAAAAATAATTTTTGATTATTATTAAATTATCCATTAAAGTATATAGTACTTAGAAATTGATACATTTTTTACACAAAACTTAACTCAACAAATAGGTACAAATATTGAATTTTTATATATACACAAATAGAAATTTTTTTTCAAGAAATATTTAACATGTAAATTCTATAATTATATATGTACACATTTAGAATATCAATTAACAAATAGAAATAAATAATAAATGCATGTAATTATTCATTTAGTTAAATATTTTAAAATTCCCCACTGCTATGCTGATGCTGGGGTAATTAACATCGACCAATATTATAAAATATTAAAAAGACATCTTTTCAGAGGGAAATACAAAGATATATTAATCAAGATTAGAACTACCTAATGCAGATATAGACGCCGAAGCAGAGGAATCAATATATGTAAAACCAAATAAAGACTATATTTATATGTGGTAGATAGTTCAGATATTGGGTAGGACGTCGTATAAACACAAATTTACGTTTTGTGCAGGAAATTTCTGACATTTGCAATCACTCATACTATGTTTGCTCTCCTTATTGTTCTTGTACATGCAATCAAAAATATGTTCTCTGCCATCTACTACCAGTTGAGCCACAAGTCCAATGATTGCATCCACTGATTTTATATTCAGATCAGCATGGTAAGGGGAAAAATGGACAAGCATTCATTTTGATAAGAAATATCATTATCTCCTTAAATACTGGGGTTTAAAGGAATTGTCACAAGTCAAATACAGTTTGTAAGTGATCAACAAACAAATTATTATTTTTCAATTTTGATTTTAATAATTATTTAATAAATGATTATATTAACATAATTGGAAAATCCTAAAAAGCCAACCTCATCTAAAGCTAGAATAAATCTAGACAATTGAAGAGGACAACCATTAGGAACTATCCCTTTATTTATACAAAGATAACATACTTAATAATTGTTTAAATTTTTAAAAAATTTGTACTAAAAGAAAACTTTTAGAAATGTTATATATATGAAAGTTTATTATATTGAAAGTTCAGCTGCTCTTTTTATCACAATAGGCCATAAAAAATACCGAAGAATAGCCAGCAAAACAAAACTATCTTATAGAT
>BPLR01005407.1:0-23217 GCA_021605095.1 Caerostris extrusa | reverse complement strand
CTTTTACTTCATGCCACAATAGAAAAATAGGAGATCTACCTTTGAGAACCAACTATAATTTGAGGGGGCATAAAGCAGAGGTAAGTAATTGATGTAAAAATTTCTATAATAATTATATGATCATGTTATATTATCAAAATAATACGATCCTTTAATTCCTATTTATTTTGTAATTGATTAATAAAAGACAATTATTATTAACTATTTAACTTATGTTACAATCATATTCTATATGTAGTTACCTATGAGAACCAACTATAATTTGATTGGCCATAAAGCAGAGGTAAGTGTAATTGATGTAAAAATTGTATAATAATAATAATATAATTATATAATATCAAAATAATATGGTCTTGTAATTTCTATTTATTTTCATATTCATATTAAAGGAAGGAATTCCTATTAATTTTCATATTCATCAAAGAAAGGAAAATATACTTTTAAATATTTTCCTTTGTTTAATCCTAAGGAAATTATATTTAATTTATTTCTAAAGTAAAGCAAAAAAGGAATTATAAAGTTATCCTTTTTTTTATGTGATTTATAATTTAACATTTTACAAGTTTGTTTTATATTGCGTTAAATTGTGGAAAATTTTTTTTATCTTTTAATTAGTTATTTTCGTGTTCATATTATGTAATTATATAACACATAGCCATTAAATAGTTAATAATAATTGCCTTTTTAGTAATCAAAAAGGCAATTATTATTAACTATTTAATTTATGTTACAATCATATTATATATGCTATTACATGAATGAATCTTATTTGAAAGTAAATTTTCCTTTCTTTAATCATAAGGAAATTTTATTTAAGTTAATTCTAAAGTAAAGCAAAAATGGATTATAAAGTTATCCTTACTTTTTTACGTGATTTATAATTTAACATTTTACAAGTTTGTTTTATATTATGTTAAATTGTGAAAAAATTTCTCATTAATTATCTTTAATTTTTATCTTTTATTCCTATTTATTTTCATGTTCATATTATGCAATTGATTACTAAAAGGCAATTATTATTAACTATTTACCTTATGTTACAATCTTATTCTATATGTTGTTACCAAATTTGTATGAATTATTTTAAAGTAGATTTTCCTTTATTTATTCCTAAGGAAATTATATATAAGTTATTTCTTAAATAAAACACAAATGGATTATAAAGTTATCCTTACTTTTTACATGATTTGTAACATTTTACAAGTTTGTTTTATATTATGCTAAATTGGGGAAAAAAATATCATTAATTATACTGTATTTCATCTTCTTAATTTGTTCATTTATGCTTAGACCATATTTTTAAATGAGATAATTGTTAAAAGAATGTTTAAACAACAATTTAATTTTTAAGAACTGATTTATTTTAAGATTAAATTCAGTTATTTCAGCTCATTTGCAAGCAAATATTCATAATTATCGTAATAATCTGGTTTAAAAGTAGATATTGGATGATTTTCTTAGTTTTCAGTATGAATACAATAATAATAAAAAAATTGTCTTCAATTAGTAACAGTGATAATTCTATTCCAATATAATCATTAATATTTTCAATGAGATTTTAATTATATTAAAATTTAACTTCCAGGTATGTTAAAAGAATTTCTAGAATTTTATCAATACTTAAAACATAATACTTATGTATAAACAAATGAAAATGGCAGCTTCATTTAAAACATTTAAACAAACAATTTTTACATTTACATTTCTATAGAGTTTCAATATTTTGTCAAAAAGTGATAATTATTTTGAACATATATTTGATTTGAAATGATCGAAAATTACATGCATTCATATGAAAATTATAGAATATTTATTGAGAAAATAAAGTTTAAATATAGATATAAATACATAATTCATTATCAAAATTGTAATAAAAAAATTCTATTATGTACTTAATGTTTTTTGAAAAGCAGGTACATTTAAAATAATTTTAATTGGCTTAAAATTTTGGTTCATTTAAAATCAGAAAAAAAAAAAAACCACATTTGCAGTTTTGAAAATTTAATCTAATTTCTGTGAATCAATAAATTAAACAACAGTTTTGTTTAAATGTCTATAACAAAAGCCTTCTTCCAGAAATTAAATAATAATAATAAAAGTAAAAAAAAAAAATTGTGCTTAAACTACTTTTCTAAATTAATCGTAAAATTTACTAACCTAATTTTTTTTTTTTCCTTTTTTATCTTTTCTGAATTAAAAATATACAGGAAAATCAATCTGCCAATATTTAGAAGACATAAAAAATAAATTTTTCAGAAAGATAATGTATAAAAAAAAATTTATAAAGTATATTTTTTTTAATTTGTTGGTTTCTTTTTACTACGTTTTGACTTCCTATTTAAAAAAAAAAATTAAATTTCATTTTTTAAATTTAATTAATTATTTTATTTTTTTGTAAATATTGTTCAGATTTACTCAAAGAGTTAAGATACTTTATATGAATTAATTATTAATTTTCAACTATTTAACATCAAATATATAACAAAAAAATTTTAATCTGAATGATTTAATTCTAATTTGAATGAAAAAATGTAAGTTACATTTACTTATTTGTAAATTAAAATAAGGGGAATTTTTACCATTTTTTGTAATCAAAATTATTTTTATAATAATTAAGATTTGTGAAATGTTTTTAATTAGACTTTGATGTAAATATACATGTTTCATTTCAGGTTACTCTTGTGAAGTGGAATGAGCCCTATCAAAAATTAGCATCGTGTGATAACACAGGAACAATTTATGTTTGGATTAAATATGAAGGGCGATGGTCTATTGAATTAATCAATGATCGAAGTATTCAAGTTACCGACTTTTCATGGAGTCATGATGGACGTATGGCTCTTATTTGCTATCGGGATGGATTTGTTCTGGTAGGATCTGTTTCTGGTCAAAGATTCTGGTCTTCAATGCTAAATTTGGAGCATAATATCAACTGTGGAATTTGGACACCTGATGATCAAAATGTAATTAGCATCTGAAATTTTACAGCATTAAAGTTTTAGTATAATATTATGGTTATAAATATAACTAGCATGTTAATACTTTGTCTTAACTTGCATTTCACACTTATTTTAATTCTTGTAACTGACTGACTCAGTAAATTATAGTTATATCAAAATTATTTTTTTAATTAAGATGTGAACATAGAATAAAAATATTTAATACGAATAAAAATTATATTGTCATCTTTTCGAAAATGGAATTAATTATTGAAAATAGCACATTTATAAAAATATAAAATAAAAACAGATAAATTCAAGGACTTTTTTAACAAAATTTACATAGGATAAGAAGCATTATATTTTAATTGTTTTTAGAGAAAAAGAAATTTGAAAAATATTTTTAAAGAAAAATTTCATTATCATTATGCAAAATTTTCAAGAAATTTCATATTACATGTACTCATTCACTGTAGGAGCTACTAGTACCCCACCAAGACCATTAAATATACTTCCATAAAGCTTTGAAATGGAATAGAAATAAAATAAGAATAATGGAAACAAAATAAAGTGAAACAGAATTCTATTCATGATGTCTTCCATCAATCTTTAAGATGTACTGAACATTAGAAAAAAATTAGTCAGTAATTAATAAATTTGACTTTTTAATTGTTGTAAATTTCTGAAACATTGGTAGTATAACTTTGAACTTGTTTGATTAAAATTTATTTATCCTATTTTGTGTTATTAAAGTAAAAAAATGTGGCAATAATTAGTTTTTAATGCTATGTTTTCTGGATTTTTTATTTTTTATTTGAACAACCTTCTAATGCTAAGAGAAATTGATTTTATTTTTTTTTTTTTTCCTCGTTGAATTTCCTTTGCATTTTTCAAATTGTATTTATTAACTTAAATAGTACAAAAGCAACTGGAGATTATTAAAGTTGATTTTGCTTTTTGGATCAAAATCAAATATCATATTAAACATAAACCCATTTTCCATTAAAAAATTTTTAATTTATATAATAAAAATTGTATTTTTTACTTTTTGTCTATTTTTGCTATAGAAAATACATGAAATTAAAAATTTATTAAGTATCACTAAGTTTATTTAATGACATCTTTTTTATTATATATTTGTGTATTAGAATATAAGAAAAATATCTTTATGAAAAAAAAATTTAAAGGGATTTTGATTTTAAAAAGAAAAATTTCTAACTGGGAATATTTAGCCTTTAATACAATTTCCTCTATTTGCATAAAGCTTTTTTTCTCTAACTTGAAAAATTTGATGGCAAATAAATAACAAAAAAAAAAAAAAAAAAAAAAAAATTTTGTTAATACAACAATATTCAAATAATATTAATTTTTAGACTATTTTTCTAAATATGATTTTTTCAATTTATGAAAACTTATTAAATTTACATACATGTTTATTACATCTCTTAGTAACTAATTTTATTTCTCATTGACTGTTACTTGATAACATTTTTTTTTTAAAAATTTTTGCTGCATTAAAATAATTCAAAATTATAAGTCATTTCTATGTAAGCGCTTTATACTCTAAACCAAGATACTAGAATAATTCAGTCTGTCATACTAATTCAAACTAATTTTATGTGTATAGGTTATGTTTGGAACATCTGGTGGTCAAGTAATAATCATTGATGTACATGGAGTAATTGTAGCAGAAGTAGATCTGCCTGGTGACTCCCCAATAGCAGCAATGGCGTGGTCTTGTGAAAAATTCAAAATGGATGAAAGCTACGAGGAAGATCGACATAGTTTCGCATATCCGCATAAAGGAGAAAAGAAAAGAGAAGAACCTCCACCTCATTCTTCTTCCCCTCCTAGTATGTATTTATAGATGGTATTTAGTTGTTAAAGTAAATATCTTCATTGAAATCTTAAATATTCATTTTTCTACTAAAAACACTTTGCAAAAAATATATTTTAAAAATGAGTGATTGTGGCATTTATTTCAGCAACTTAAATTAATATGAATATAGAATATCCTATGAATTGTATTAAGTGGTTGTTATATATTAAGGGACAATTTATTTA
Source organism: Caerostris extrusa (assembly GCA_021605095.1). Classification (NCBI taxonomy): domain Eukaryota; kingdom Metazoa; phylum Arthropoda; class Arachnida; order Araneae; family Araneidae; genus Caerostris; species Caerostris extrusa. Next base: position 18,214 of record BPLR01005407.1, on the reverse strand, counting down.
GGCTTTTAAAAATTTCGTTTTTTAAATAGTGTCATTGGTATTAATCAAAGAGCTATATTAAGGTCCACTGTGGCATAAAAATAGTTAATTAAAAGAAATAATAATAATATATCTTGATTAAACAAAAATTTTAAACTGGTATTAAGATCAATATGTGTTTAATTAAATTGATCACTAGTAAAAATAGTTCTTGAATTAGCATAGTTTTTATCACCACCATTCTTCGTAATTTAATATGTGCACTAAATATAATACTATTAATTGAAATGGTCAATTAAATAAAATCCACATTAAGTGACACCTTATGCCAGTTCAAATTTTAAAACCAACTTGTATTACTGTAAAATTTTTATTTTTTATAATGATAAGAGGGGATCATTTTATCTTGTATTCTTGGTTAAATTGATATTAAAATAATAATTTGCTTAAAATAATAAAATAATTTGCATTTTTAACCTATTGTAAAAATAATACAAATAAGTGAAAGTGTAATTCAATGACACTTAAAAAAATGTTGAATTAAAATTTAATAACAAGGAATTGCTAAATAAATTTTTAAATTTATTTCCAATGGCAGATTATCAACAGTTACAGCAAAAAAGAACAATGACAAAAAAAAAAAACAACAAACAAACAACAACAACAAAATAATACAACAAAACATGCTGAAACAGAGTTCATTAATTTAACAATAATGGCAAGTTGCAGATCTTTAGCCACTAAAAAGTGTTACCAGGTGCACCACAGGGAGGTAGATCTTCTGCGCACCCATAAATTATTCATTACTGAAAAAAATTCCTTTCATATATTATGCCTTTTTGTTCTAATGCTATATAGGAAAATGTGTTTTTTATTTCATTTATATTAAAAATACTTGTCTTTAGTGATCTTGTATTTTTTTTTAATTTATGGTATTATACACAAATTGCATGTAAACATTTTTAATGATAATAAATTTATAATGCACTTTTATGTCTATCATACTTGTAAAAAATTAATTTATTAGCTATTTTATCTAAGACTTGATTTTTGTATGTATGTTTAATACTATATAAATCGAAATATCATGTATAAACATAAATATCTATAGACATTAGTGAATTGTTTAAAAATGAAAAGTCTAATTAAAATTGATAACTATGCTTCATCAATGAAATAACTCATGAATCTAACTTGATTATAAAGATAAAAAAAAGTTATTCACAAAATTATAATCATTAAATTGTGTAGAAGCAATTATTGAAAAAAAAAAAAAATTATAATGTTAACCATATGGAAACTGACTACTGCAGAATATATTTATCATTATAACATTGCAAAAGTAAATTTTAAATTATTGTAAGTTTTATGTGTATGTTAATAACTTGATTGTAATTTTTTTATTAGTGTTATGTAATTATAAACTACTTACTTTTTTTTTCTTCTTGTTATTAGTATTCATTATAATTGCAAAATGGTCTACAAATAATCTATATAAATCCTGCTTTTTTATCTTTTCCCTTATTATCGAATTAGATTTGATATTTTTATTTCTTTGTTATATCTGCTGTAATTGTTTTTCATAGATTGAACATTTATAAATAAATATAATTAAGTTTATTATTAAAATTGATTCTTTTTATTTAAAGTTGGTGTAATCATTCTCAAGTAACGTAGTTTGAAAAAAAAAATAATGAATTCTGTATTTGCAATAATTTTATGCCTTATGAAAATTACAATGTAATAACTTAATTTGATAATTATTTAATTTTTTTTTCAGATAATGATAAACCATCTGTTTTAGCAGTGTGTTTTTCTAGTGGCATTATAAATTTAATGAAATGCTATGATGATTTATTTCCAACTGTGGTTGAAACTAATTTAAAAGGTAAACTGAATATTTAAATTGTTTTGTGGAAAACATATTTTATAATTGTATAACTTAATTAATTAATCTATAATTATGTATTTTATTTAGCTGTTATGATAGAATGGTCAAATAGTGGAGAACTCTTAGCAGTAGCAGGAATGACTCCTGATTCTACTAATGGAACTTTTATTAACATGCTACAGTTTTATAATGATAAAGGAGTTTTGCGTTTCACCATTCCTATACCTTGCACTCTGGTAAATATATAGATATTTTTATACATATATATTTATTACCAAATGAAAAAAAAAAAAATTAATAATTGTTACATAAACAATAAAATAAAAAATAAAAACAGAAAATGTTTTATTATATACTAATTTTAGTTTTCATTACATTTTTTTAAAAATATTTTTGGTATTATTTTCTTTCAAATAGTCTTAGTAATTAACCCATTTATTTATATGATAACTTGCTTCATTTTTTAAAAACATATAAAGTATATAAAAATTACTAAAATTACTACATACTACTAAAAGTTAATTAAAATAGTTTTCTGTTCATTAATCTAGAAGAACCAAAATTTAATTTCTTCATTGACAAATTAAATTTTGGTTCTTTAGGAATTAATGAACAATAGAAGATGTAACTTTAATTAATTTTCTGTTTTTAAATTAATTATGTAATAATTAAGTTTGTATTATTCTTATCTTTAATTAAAATATTTATTTAATGTCATAAATTGTATACTGTAATTTTTTTTTTTTTTTTTTTTTTCCTTTTAATCTATCCATTGTACAATAAAAAATTAAAATAAAAAATAGAATTTCTCAATCTGTGATTTTTTTCTTTCTGTTGAATAAAATTTAATTCTAAAAAATATTAAGATAGCTTTTTTTCAGTAAATAATGATAGAATTTTTGTTGTGGTTATGATGGCATCAGATGCTAATCTACATTTTTATCTCTCTAACAAATATATTGCTGTGCTACATTATAATTTGTTTCATGATAATCAATTAATTCCAAATTAGTTTCCAAATGTTTTTTTTTTTTTTTTTTTTTAATTTATTCTTACATTCTTAAATGGAACCATTTGTTTATTGTACCTATATTTGCTTATATTTTCATGGGATGCATCTATTAAGCATATATAGTATAGATGTATCTATTATGTATTCTATATATACTTAAGATTTATCCGTTAAGTGTAGGATATGTTTTAAGTATATAGGGTTTTATTTGTGTCCTCATGCTTGAAACTTCTGTATCTTTCTGATCATCGCTAACACTGAATAAACTCTAAAAAAATATTATTGGAAAATGAAAAATGCTAAGATCATTATTTTCAATACAAAAAGTATCCAATATCCTATAGTGTTGGGTATTTGTATCTGATACCCAATGTATTTTTATATTTATGTTATATTTCAAGCATTATTAACTCTTTTTACATCACATAAAAATAAAAAAATTATATAATCTGCATCCTGAAGTTTTAAGGTTTTTCTCTAGTGTATAATTCACTGAATATAGGAAGAAAATTACAGTATATAGATTTATTTCTTTTTAGTTGTGTTTTATTCTCAATAAAAGTAATGTATCACCTTTTCTTTAATTTTTATGTGCTATTTTTTTTTTCCATATGATATATTTTACATTGTGTACAAATATTTGTTATCAGAGAACTATATAATTTTAAATTAAGTTTCTTCAGTATAATATTTCTAACTGGAGAAACTTAAATCAAATTTATAAGTTTTCTCATTGTATGAAAATGAAAAATGTTAATATTTTGTTTTTTAAGGCCATATTTTTCTTCTATAATGCAATATAGAACAGATAAGTTAACTAATAAATAAGTGAAAACACAGTTTTAATCACATTCTAGTAAATTTAATATAATATTAACAAGATTTTCTTATAAAAATGTAATGATTTATGAAAAAGGACCTTTTGTAATCGGGTATATATTTTTAAATAACATAATTATTTAATCGATAATTGTATAATTTTTTCAATGCAATTTAAACTATATATTTTTTTTTTTCAGAGTCCAGTCACTGCACTAACATGGGGTCACAATGATAAACGACTTTTCATTGCTACGGGTTGCATCATTCACGTGGGTTGGGTCACCCCAAAGATTGCATCTTTACAATTGTTAGCCAGACTTGCAACATATGGGTCATTGCAAAATGATTGCTTAATTCCAAAACTTCCTTTGCCGCAGCGACTGCGAGCTTTAATTTCTCATTTAACTATGCAGACTATCAAGGTAAAAATGTATTTCATTTATCTTGTCAATTCAATGTGTTTGAAACGTATATTTGATAATGCCGATTATCTTTAAAACTACTATAAATACAAAAAATTGATACTTATCAACACTTTTAAAAAAACAAATGCATTTTATCTGAATTACATGACAGAAGAATTTCATAATATTTATAAATTTATCCGAATTCTAGGAAGAATTATAAATTTTGCAATTAATTTTTTGAAATTGTATCATTTTATAATGAAACAATTTTCATTACAATATTTCTGTACTCAATAAATATATTGTATGATACACTATTTTGAATGTATATCTAAAATGATTTTGACTGTCATTTAATATCTTCCATAATTGAATCTTCAATTAGTCTATTTAAATAAAGATGAATATCTAAGGCTATGGGTTTAGTGATAACTATAGAGGTTAATTTCTAAATTGGGAAATTTCAGAATGGGAAATATCCATAAAAACAGTTTATATTGAATTTTTATAGTATACTTCATAAGATTTGGTTATTTACAATTAAAATTATAATCATGATGTTTTACTTTTTTACATGCTAATTTAAGAATTTTTTAAAAAAGTTTTTCATTTATTTCCAAAAATTATATCAGGGAAGTGAATTTATTTGGTATTATAACATGTTTTGTTTTTATTATTTATTCAACTACTTATTATCCTGTTAAGTACTTTATTTATTGTTGTATAAGAATACTTTTATATATTAAAAATGAATATGAAAAATTGGGTATGCATTTTACACTACAATTCAGATTTTAATGTTTTTTAATTCTAGAAATTTTTGTTGTTTTGATTTTATTTGCTTCTTGTTCTTTGCTGAGTGTGGAGGAATTAGAATGCACAGGTCTTTATGTGTGTACTTCTTGACAGTAGACATATTATTTTATATTGGAAATAATAATAATTCATTCCAAGTTAGTTAACAAATACTTTTTCCCCTTATAAAAATGCATACAAAAAGTTTATATGTATATATATATATATATATCATGGATTTTAAAATTTTACTGAAAAACAAGAACTATTCCTTCTATGCCAAAAATTTCTAGAATTATCTATTTCTAGAGATATTATTTTTATATAGTTTCATCAGAGTTGCTGTTTTCACTTATCTTCTATTTTTTATTCTTAAATAAAATAATTTAATTCTTAATTTTTGGGGCTACTGAATTATTTAAAATGTAAACTGAGAAGGGTTTTTTTTTTTTTTTTAAATTTCATGCTCTTTTTCTACAACAATATTTTGCAATTAAATGCCGTGTTAAACTAATTTATAAGGAAAAGGAGGTATATTTTTGTAAAACAAGAATAGAATGAAAAATATTTTCTTCATACTCTTTGTGGTACTGAATCGTAGTTCAGAACAATTTGCCATAGCTTAGCATCAGTTTAAAACTAACTACTGACAGTGAATAAATTAAAAAAAAAGATTATTTTGGTGAAATTGTGTCATATGAATCAAGAGTATTATTTTTATATTTTGTTTTTAAATCATATAAAACAAAACAAATTATTTTCCTTTCCAGTGCCATCTCCCTGATCCCCATCATCTGAGAGAGTTTGTTTCTAAACCTCCCTCAAGTGATATTCGCTTCCATTGTACTATGATCCGGCATGAGGATGAAGACATGAATGGAAGTGCTACTTACACAATGTTCCTTGAGTACTTAGGGGGACTTGTGCCCCTACTCAAGGGAAAGAGAGTTAGTAAGCTCAGGCCAGAATTCGTGATCTTCGATCCACAATCTCTTGGTGGGTGTTTTTTAATCTAATAATATCTCTAATTTTAATATGATATCTTATACTAATTAATTCTACCCTTTGTTCATCAATCCCTAAAGTTTGTTTGATAACCTTCTTTTGTTTTCTTTGGTCATCTTTGGTTTTCTTCATAAATTGAAGTATTTAGCTTGTAAACAATCAAATTGCTATGCATATTAGAGAAAATTCTACGAATATTATATTTAAAACACCTGCCTCCTTTCTCTTTCTATTCACTCTTATTGCATTCAGTTTATGCTAAAATATGCTGATATTAATAAAAGGTAATTTAATTTAAATATGAAAAAGAAATCTCTTTATTTTATATCATGCAAAAACCAATGGAAAGTACATCATCAATCGTCAAACAAGGCCGAAAGAATGACAAAGCTTTATTTTTTCATGCTGTTTGTTAAAAGATATTGTACTTCTTATTAGAATACTCAGTAGATAATTACTCAGTTTCTATTGGTCTTTTACCCGTTTTCCATGCTGCTGTTGTTTACTAAAAAATTACTAAATCTCCATCATTAAATTATTTTCTGAAATCTTACTTTTGATGACCCTTAAGGTTTTTGCAACCTTATCACGATAAAATGATGAGTAGATTTTGAAAAACTTTAATATATACAATATTTTTATTAATTTATTTCCTTATGCATAATTTAGGCAGTTTTTAAATATGTAAGCATATTTTACATCTTTTGATAAAGTATTCTGAATTTTAATTTATCTTCCAGTATTATAAATTAACTAAATTTTTTAAAAGATAGATATTTAAGATTTATTTAATGTTAATGTCCATTCTTACATTCTATTCTTCCATACATACTATTGTTTTATCTCAATTAAATTAGGGGTCTTTTTTGTATTTTTGATGAATGATTAAAATAAAATATTTTGAAATAATATTCTGAAATAACTTTTTTTTTAAATTTATTCATTTCTTAATTTGTTTTTCATTTACATACCACAAATTATAGATATATTTCCATGTAAAATAAGTTAGTTTTATTAATTTATCAAGTGTTTTATTGTATATATCTTGAAAATCAATAAAATTTCTTTTAAATACATAAGGTTTTAATGATTGCTTTGAATATCAAAATACAAATTTTTCCAATGCTTAAACTTCATAGTGTTTTATTGTGTTTGATATATTATTCTATAAACATTTTAAAGGTGCTACACTACCATTGTCTTTCATAAAATTGCTCTTTGCAATTGAAAAATATCTCCTTTTAAATGTGACTTGACTATAAATATAATTTTTTCTTAATATTATATTTGCATCAGAAACAAATTTTTTTCTTCGATTCCCATACTGAGAATACTGTTGATATTGCAAAAAGTATAAAAATAACTAAATAATAAAATTTTTAAAAAAATATGAAAAACTTAAAAATGTTTATAACCATGTTTCTTCATTTTTTTTACTTGAGTTTATAATATATGAAATGTTGCAGTAATCACATTAAAATATTTGATGTTGTTGTCAAAAAATTATGTAAAAATATATCACAGTATTTAACATATTATATATATTATAATGAAATAATTATCCATTTTACTGCATAAAAATGTATAAGATAATAATTTTTATTTTGGTAGTATTTAATCTGCACTTAAGAATAGAAATGTTAGATAGATAATTTTTAAATCAAGCATTTGTAATCAAAATTATTTACTTGTATTTCTTAATTCAATTTCAATCTTGTTTTTTATAGAGCCAGGTCTACCTCATCCTTTATACAGGGTCAAAGACTGCCAGCCCTACACTTTTCCTCCAGCCAACCTTAACACAATCTTAGCAGTAGTCCCTATTTACATTCCTTCCACCTCATCAGATAGTGACATTGATGAAGGTTGTGCCTCACCACGCATGCAAAGGCGTAAACGAAGGAAGCGTCGTATGTTGGAGCGAGGTGGAGAAATGAAACCCTGGAGAGAAATCATGTACATTGATGAGTTACCAGAGGTAATTTATTATTATTATTATATTTTATTCCGTACCACCAAATTAAACATAAAATAGTACTGTAATTTCTACTCATCATCTGCTAACTGTTGACTTCCTATTTATTTGTTGATATACCATGTACCATTTTCATACATGTTTGTTAATTATAAAAATATAATAAATTAACATATATAAATTTAAGATAATAGATGTTGCAAAGAAGCTGGCATATTTCAAGGACATAAATCCATTAAATGTAAATAAATTCCGCCAAAAGTTTCATCCGACAATGAAAGAATCGGTTCCAATTTTGTATAAACTATAAAAAAATGTTTTTAGAGAACTTCAATATTTCCTTATTATTTTCTATAAATGGATACAATTTAAAAAATCCTGCAATTTGTGTACTTCGCATTTGTTGTGATATGAAAATCTTGATCACTATAGCAGTAATTTACTAATTTAGTCTTCTGTAAAAAGCATTTTTTAATTTTTATCAATGAAAATTAAATTATTATTATTAATTATTCATCTTAAGCTTTTTTTTTAATCAACTTGCACACATTGGTACATGATTTGTATTATTATTCCTCCCTCTTTTAAGTAAAGACAAACTTTCATCATCCGTAGTTTCTCAATTTCTTTTTTCTGTATATTTGAAAGATTATTGGGCGAAATGATTGAATGGTTCAAAGCTCATCTCATGCAGAATTTGTGAATTCGATATCAGTGTTTGTAAGATTGGTTTCTTTCTCTCTCATGCTAAAATTTTAACCGTTGCCTTCGTTAAAACATTTTTATGTAGCGATTTTTTTAAATTAATTTTTTTTCCGCCTTCCAACTTAAAAAGTCCTCAGAATATATGTAATGGCTTATAACCCACTGGAAATAATGGTGTTAATGTTTTTTTTAATAATATTGCTTTCGTTTTGGCTAATACGAGTTGAAGAATGAATAGCAAGAGAATCTTTAAATTATGTAATTTTCCGTAATTACAACTAATTATTAGAGAAATAAATAATTTGTATAGAAAATTGCTTTATATGCTATAAAAATCTGTGCAGAATTTTTATTGTTAAAATATGTTTCTAAGTTTTCCAAGACATCTATGATATGTAATTACAAGCAATATGCAAAAACGCCAGTATATTATTTCTTTAATGTACTAGCATTTTGCTTCTTAAATATGTGGGAAAAAATGTACTTTGATATTCTGTATTTGCGGTTTTTATATTTAACAATTTTTTGTGTGTTTGCTTTTTTTCATGTTTTAATGAAAGCTAATGGATAATTTGTTGGATCTTTTAAAAATATTTTTTATTTGAAGAAAAATTGAAAAAATGCAAGCTAAATCATTTTATGTGAATGATTCACATTTTAATTTTCTTCAAGATGATTTACTTTCTTATTTGCAAAAAAGAAATTCTTGACTTATCTATTAGGGTAAATTTTAGGCCTAAAATTCTACTTCTCAATCACCATGTTTATATATATATATATATATAGTTCTCTTTTTACTTTCTGCTCTCTGAAAGTAGAACTTTTCTCAATATTATTCATAGCTTTTAAATTGTAATATTTCACGAAATATTTATTAGTCAAACAAAAATTATTCTTTGCTTTTACCTGAAATAAAAATATAATAATGGAATTAGAACTATACATCAAGAAAGCAACGATATTTAATATTATGATTAATATGATATTATTTCAGAGCGAAAAGATTGTATCTGTAACGTCTAATATTTGGGGGACCAAATTCAAAGTTCTTGGTCTTGTTGAATGGTTACCTGCTATACTTGGTACTGTAACCTACATCAACTAGTTTACTGCATTTGCAGCCTCGACAGATGACTTTACTTATGAAAGAATTAAGAGGGCCTCAACCTCGTGAATATAATACATCAGGAACTGATTCATCCAAATCATCTGGCACAGTTGTGTTTTCTGAAGATGAAGATGAGCCAGGTATATTATTTTAATTTTTTATTTCATATAGAATATAATTCTTTTATTGGAATTTATTTTGTTTATATTTAAATGTAGTATAATATAAATATATATTGTATATGTAATAAAAGCTGCACTTTGCTTTCATTTACCACCAATTTTCTACAGGAGTAAATCACATTGAAGCCATTTTTTGCATTTATAAAATATGGTAAAAATTCAATTGTAAATGCAAAAAAAAAGTTAGCAGAGAAATTTTATTTAGAAATTATTACAAAAAAATTGCTTGAATTCAACCAGAAATTATAATCACCAATATATTGATTTAGTATTGTTGCATTTCACTGCCGAAACATTATAATTGGAGTTATTAATTACGGCTGTAGTTCTGGTACCTATTTTCAGTAGTATTGGTCAGTAAAGTGGACATTTGTTTGTATTTCAATACTCATCCACTGTGTGAACTGTGGTTCTTGTCTAATTAGATTAAAGTGTGCACAAAATGTCCGTAGAGCCATAAACCAAAACCTTAATTGTGAAATTGTTAATTAATTTGCATATTGTTCTAATAATAGTCTGGGAATTTTATAAAAGTTTATTTTACTGACTACTTTTAATATTTGATTATGCTGAAAAATAATTTTTTAGAAAATTTAAAAAAAAATTTTTGTTTTGCACTTTTTTATAAGATAATTTTTAATAGGTATAATGAGTTGTTGCTATAGAGAGTTTATAATCTTTTTTAATGTCACATCACATGCTGTATACATTGCATTATACATTTATTAATGGGAAACAACAATAAATAAGTTAATTTTTCCTTCTGTCAGGAGTAATGCAATATTGAAAGATATTGTTCTATATTCTATTGAAATATTAATTTAACAAGATGATCCATAATTATAATAATCTGTTTATTATAAATTTTATAAATTTTATTTTAATGAAAATTTTTTGTAGGGTTTTTAAAAATATATATTTACCAAAACACATATCAGGAAACTAAATTGAATTATTCATTTCAAATTTTATTGTATGTACTTAATACTTTTTAATTCATAAGATTTTAAAGGATAAATGTGTTTGTCATTTCCTTTATTTTCTCATTTTCCTTTTTTTCAAGAAGTTAATTATTATTTTAATTTTGTTCTTAGATGGTTCTTATGAAGATACAATTCCCAATTGCTCCTATGACTCAAAAAGCAGCAAAGAAATCACTTTCCGTTGCCATTTATATCCAGACCCAAATGGTGTGCATGGAAATGGGGATTATGTGAACTTCATCCCTAATGAAGAATTCCTTACATTTGAAATATCTGGGGATAAAGGCATGCATGTCATCAGCTTTGCAAACGAGCAACAGAAAACAATAGTGTTGTTTCTGTTTGCTACTCAAACAAGTCTTTTTCATGTGTCCCAGATTTACTGCCAAATATTATGAAGTACAACATTCCATCCAGCTCAAATGGCTCAGGTGTTTGTTTTTTCAACAAGAACTTAGAGAAGAATTATGAATCAAAAGTGTCCCACTATTGCTCATAAGAAAGAATGTGCCTCAGTTGAGGGAAGTTACTTAGATTTGGATCTTAGGTGAAGATTTCACTGCTGCCAGCAGTGATTCTTCAAAAGATGCTTCAGCCCAAAATAGTCTATCTGAAAATGAAAATTCCAATTTCTCCTCACAGTCTAATTCTAGTAATTCTGTTGATGACAGAACTGTTTCTCCTTTTGTAAATACTGTACCCAATACATCTCCAATTGGAGGTTTAATTTTAGACAAATCATTCAGGAGCACTTTGCAATCACCATTAACTTCTCGGAGAATTGTGGAAATAAATTCTGATACTTGTAATACTCAGAAATCATTAAAGTACTTTTACCATCATCATTGCCGGTTCAGAGTCAGGACAGTAATGGTATTTCTTCAGGCACTATAGCATGCTCTGCAGATCAGGACAGTCTTCTGAATCCTGTTTCCAAAAAGAATGCTGATATGAAATTCATTGATGACCCAGAAACGCCATGTTGTGAAAAGATCTCATTCCCCGGCAGTCAAAGTTCCTCATTCTATGTAAATAGAAGTCACAGCGCCAATCAGTTGCAGTATGCAGCTGAATTTACTAACGTCCGTGAAACAAGTGGTTCTTCAGTCAAGGACTCTTGCAGGCGATTGACATTAAAACCTAATCCACCTTGTGGGAAATGCACTGTCACGATTGCATTGATAAAGAGAAGCTTTTGTGATGCCCAGTCCTGTGAAGCAAATGGTGTTTCAGCTGGAGAAGAAGGCTTCTATGATTTGGGTTGCTCATGTCCTGTATTTAAAACCTGTTTCTACTAAGTCATCGGAAATCACTTCAGTTCCTCTTTCTATTAAGAAAAGTGCTCTGAAGAAAGAATTTCATAGTTGTGAAGATGTGAATAAACTTTCTCAAATTGTAAGGAAGTTTAAGATTGATCAAGGTTATTGTAAAATCTGAAAACTCCAGCCCGTCCGACATAGAAGCAATGTGCCAAGTGATGTCTCTGATTTGTCAGCATCGTCCTTTTTACAAGAGCATCGTGCCAGTTATCCACAAGGTGGAGACGACACAAGTGAGTTGTCAGATTCGTCAATCGTTGCAAGTCTGAGTATACCAACTACCCTGTTGTAGTTCGAAAGAAAATCCACGACGGTATATTGTACAGCCCACTGTTGTTGAGGAAAATGCGTCGTCAGAAATTAGTTGATAGCTCAGATGAAGACGGGCATTTAGTGGGGAAGATGGGCCTGGAGAAAATTTTAAAGATTTGGAAAGCTTCAGAAAGCCTATATTCGAAGGAAAGTAAATGTCTTTGTTTTCAAACAATATTAAAGATGAATGTATTTTTTAATTACTTAAATATTTTTTGCAATAGTTCGCAAAATTATAGTCTTATGTTATACCTTTCCGTCCACATGACTTGATTTTGCCCGATCTAAATCTTTAAAAATCTCTTAATAAATTGTTACAAAAAATCATAACCCAAAAAAAAAGCTTTATTATTATATTAGAAATCTATAAAGAAGAATTATCTTTTATGAAAAATGTTTTAAAATAATGTAATTAGAAGACATTATTTTATACTACCCTCACAAATTTCTGCGATAAAATGCTTTTTCCTTCCTTGTCATTTTTTTTACCCCTCAAGGGCTCGCTCATTTATGAGTGAAGGTACTGGAGAAAGTGTGTCGACCTCGAGGTGCCTGAGCTACCCAGTACCTGAGGGTATATCCAGGTTGGGCATGGGGTTGACAACCCTGCCCCTTAAAACCCTTTGTTTCGCATTCCAAGGAACAAGATACTGGACTGATCTCCGAGAACGACTTGGAAAATTTTTTAAGGAATTGTGATTCGATGCTGGAATGTTATCAACAAAAACAAAAGATCTACAAGCACTTGTTGAGTAAATACAATATTAATTTAAGTTCCATTCAGGAGAGGCGCTGGATTGGTGAGGCTATTTTAGGCAATAAAATTATTCTGTATTTTGGCACAAGATTTGTTTTAAGTAGACGAAATAAGCATCTTATTTTAGATTTTAAATCAAAATTACCTAGATTATGTAGAACCAGGATGATACGGGCATGTTTTCTTTTAATTATAGTGTTATATATGCCCACGGACCAAAAGAGGATCAAGAAAAGGACTTTTCTATAGTGATCTGGATACCTTCCACTTTGGATGCCCATGAGGTGACATTAAACTGGTATTGGGTAATTTTAATGGAAGATTGTCAGAGAGGATGAATTTAGACCTATCATTGGAAGTCATAGTCTACATACAATTACCAGTAACAGTGACATCTGGCAAATAGATTTTGCTGCTGAACATGATCTGGTGGTGGGGAGCACTATGTTCCCAGACAAAAATATTCATAAAAGAACTCGTACATCACCTGACAATACAATTTGTAACCAAATCGACCATGTTCTGATTGATGCAGACATTTGTCTAATCTTTTGGGATGTTAAGAGCCTTTGTATCTAATTTTAAAAATACCAAAAGAAAATGGGACCATAAGCGTAACTGCTCAAGTTTAAAGGATGTGAAGATTAGAAATAAATTTATGGAAGATCTGAGCTATAAAATTCGAGCTATTGATTTTGAAAACTACCACCAATTTGAAAGATAAATGGTTGCTTTTAAGGGAAAGTATTTTACTTACTGCTGATGAAGTTCCTTGCAACAACTAAGAAAAGAATGCAGAGAAGGCAACTAAGAAAGATTGGTTTGAGGAGGAATGCCAAATCTGTAAAGGATGCTGAATCTGAGGTAACCTATAAAAAGCTCTCTATAAAGCAGGAAAAAAACTACCACCGATAAAAATGAAAAAAGTGTTTTACTTACTGCTGATGAAGTTCGGAACTTGCAGAGAAGGCAACTAAGAAAGATTGGTTTGAAGATCTGTAACTGAATCAAAAAATAAAGAAGAAAAATTCTACTATTTCAAGGATACTGATCATCTGAGAGGAACCTATAAAAAGCTGAGCTTTCTGTAAGCTGATTAATAATAGTCAAAGAAATTTTAAATCCAGAGTCACATTTTGTAGAAATAATAATGGCAAAATTTTAGTGATCCCACCGACATTTCTGGGTAGGTGGATGGAAATTTTTGGTGAACTTCTGAATGTTAGCTATTCTACCTGTTCTTTACGTGAATTGACAAATGAGACATGACATCTTGATAGTTCCACCCATTTTGGAAGAAGCTGAATTAGTTCTTAAGATCCTGAAGCAAATAAGGCTCTGGTCGTATTCCGGCTGAACTCCCGAGTTCGGAGGATTTTTTGACCGTAAAAAAAAGCAAGATGTGATATAATTTATCCATTTGGAAAGATGAAAAGCTGCTCATTGGGACTTTCGTACATTTTATGTCCAATTCATAAAAAACAATACTACTACTGTTGTAACTCCCGAAATATTAGGCTTTAAACAGCATTTATAAAGTGTTCTTTGGTCATACTTTTTAACGGATTATCATCTTGGGCTAATGACTAATTGGAAAACATCAGTGTGGTTTTAAAGAAAGGAAATCTCTCCTCTGAGAAGATTTTTAATTTGCACCAAATTGAAAAACCAGAGTTCGGTATAGAATTGATTTGCCCTTATTGATTTCAAGACAGCATGTGATAAAGTGTTTACCGCACTTCACTTATATCTTGCTGAGTTAGGGTCTCGAAATAAACTCCCCTGAATGCTTATTGGAATGCAAACTGTGACCAACAGCCTTTTGTAAAGTTACCAAGTTGCCACACGAAGTTTTTGGACATCAGAAATGGTGTGGAGACAGTGTCGACGACACCTGTTCCATTTCAAACCTGAATATGGCAAATTGAAATTCCGAATGAATTGCTTAGGGGGCATCATATTTACGACTTGTGTATCTCATTATGCCGATGATATAGTAATCATGGGCATAAGTGAGAAGTTGTTGCACGGGTTAAAAAAGATTTATTAGAAGGCATGTCTTGCCTTTTTAAGAAGCCGGCTGAGGTGATGCATTTAATTATTAATGGAAACAAAACGAAATATATGTTAATTACTAAAAAAACAGGAATTTGTAAATGAAGACTGAAGATTTTGACATTTGAAGTGGTTGATAATTTTACTTTTTTATCTTGGTTCAAACATTAAATGGCATAGGTATGGAAATAAAAAGACGTATTCTTGAAGCTAATCGCTGTCTTCCTGGTCTAAGAATTTTTAAAGTCAAAAATTAATTAAGAGATATGCAGAAATTATGTTATATAATGCAAATCATCAAACCTGTGCTTACCGATGGATCTGAGACTTGGACTTTGACTAAAAACACAAGCTGAACCAGTTAGCCATCTTTGAGCAAAAGGCTGTGAATGAGAATGGATTTTGGATGCGGCGACATAATTTTTGTTTATATAGATTGTTTAAGGAGGTAGATTAAATTCATCAAGATAGGACGTGTCGAATGGATCCCCTCATCATTGGCATTTAGAATATTCAACTATATACCTTTTGGAACTGAACTAGGGTAGCCCAAGTTGAGATGGACCGATTGTGTGGCGTTACTAACCGGAAAACTGTCGCAAAGCTGAGAATGGAATGGAAGAAGGTTCTCGGAAAGACCTCGGCCTATCATGGGTGTCAAGTCAATAAAAATCACGTCTTAGAAGAAGAATGGATTTTTTTTTATTATTATATGTCAAAATTTTCTTGTGAATAAAGCAGTAAATAGTACGTATTTTAATTGAAAAAATTCGTTAAATGTGGTTTTGAAATACTACATGAATCAGGTAATTTATTATAATATTCTATAAAATATTTTTTATCGGATAATTAAATTTATGTCATTTTCATCATTTATTGTAAAAGAAATGAGATATATTTTACAATATTGTCTATTTGTACCAAAAGTTAATTTGCAATTATTTTAAGAAATAAAATTAATTAAATACAAAATTCCTTCTTACTCCAGTTTATATACGAAATGATATAAAAAAAAATTTATACTATTAAAAATCCTGACATCTTTTATATATATATATAATTTTATTATAATATTTTTAAAAAATCTGTATGCATCATATATATATATATATATATGATGCATACAGATTTCAATGTGTATATTATTAGACTGTTAAACTTTTTGTAACGCCTTGCATTATTTGGCTTCTATTATGGACATATGTGATTAACATTGTTGATCATTTCATGATACTGGCAAAATGTATAAAAAATTACAGAGGTTGATTGATTTAGTTGATTCAAAATATTCATTAGTGCTTGAGTTACGCTTGGCTTTGTGAGACGCCAAAACTGATTCTAGCGATTTTTAAAAGTCTGAATCAATTGAGCAAAGAACTTGCATTAAATTTTGTCTGCGAAACGTATAGAAAGTGTTGCAGAAGGCATTCGGTGAGCATTCCTATATCGAAAGGAAATGTTTAAGAAGTGGTATGAACAGTTCAAAGGAGACAGAGAACGCGTTGAAGACGAAGAGCCCCTCTGGTCGACCCTCAACCTAACCGACGAAGCTGACGTCCAAAAAGCTGACATTGGTGCTTGCAAACCGTCGATTTACAATTAAGAGACCCTGCTGATGATGTTGGAATTTCAATAGGATCGGTCAATTCCATTCACCGTTTTGAGTCGATTGAAGAAATTCAACGCGAGTCGCCGCGCGCTTTGAAGGCCATCCCTGCCGATGACTTTTAGTATGCATTGAGGATTGAAAAAGAAGTTGGCATAAGTGCATTGTGTCCGGAAGGGATTACTTTGAAATAAATTTGGAAAAATATATAAAAAGCGTTTTTGATAAAAAATAATGATAATAATTGGTCTTACTTTTAGGCGCAGTAGTATATGTGCCTCGGCATGCAAAGACAGTTTTTTTTTTTTTCACTTGAATCCAGTCCTCTAGCGAGTGATAATATCCTAAGGACACGTATTCCTTGATAGCTTTATCATTCAGGATCTTATAATTAGTTTAATGTGTTTTTTTTTTCCTTGATTTTCTGGACAACTTGTTTATTGGCATGTTTCTATATATTTTGAATATATGTATTTTTTTTTTTTTTTTTTTTAATTTGAATCTATTCTGCGATTTTATCCTCTACATCAGCTTCTTTTTTTCTGATATTTTGTGTATGTCTTAATGATTTTCAATTTTGTAACTACAGTTTATGCTCACTTCGGACCTTAAATAAATTCACTTTCAATTCCCCCCGCTCCCTTTTTTTTTTTGTGTGGGTTTTTTCGGTTATTTATTTATTATATTTGAGTATGTATATGAAGCACATGAAAATTTATTGCAATGAATGTATTATGGGTTATATTAAAAAAAAAAATGATTGCGTTTTTGCTAAAGCTCACGTCTAATTTTTAATTTTTTTTTTTTTAAGAAGTTTTCGTTCTTTATATTACTCTATTTAATTTGATCCTAACGTAAATGGAAATTATACTATTATTATTGTAAATTATGTTAAATAAGACTTGTTTCGTTAAAAAAAAAAAAAAAAAATTGTTAGAATATTTGTAATTTGGCATAAAATGAAAATTTCTTCTTTAAATTTGCTCCTGTTTTCGGGATATTAAAATATAATAGACAATTTTTTTTTTCAATTCTGAGTATTATCAAACTTTTTCCTTTTTTATGTGCTCTTAAAACGGGAAAATTTCTACTAACTTTTAAACTAAAATTGTGTAGTAAGTTTGGCGTCTAAATTCTGAATAGCAGTTGTTTTCTTACTAAAATTAAGTTTAGGAAATTAAAATTAAGAAAGCAGTTTGTTAAATGCATTTTATCTGTATTAAAATCCAGTGATTATTAAATAATGAATATTTTAATTTTCCCACACATATTAATAATAAAACTGTATTTAAATGTTCTAA
>BPLR01005406.1:0-35066 GCA_021605095.1 Caerostris extrusa | reverse complement strand
GTTACGTATTGCTGATACCTTTGGAAAGTGACAAATAAAAATATTTCTTACGTCTTTTTTTCTTCATTTTGAGCAAAATATTTCATCGTAGATACATTTTCGGGTGAATTATTTTCGTAAGTGAAAATATGAAACAGACTTTTGGATAACACTGAATTTCTTTTTAAAATAGAAGTTATACTTCCAAGTATTACACTACGATCCACGGCTTATATTTTCCAAATAAGACATGACTTCTCAGAAATTGTTTCATATTTCGTTGCCTGATGAGTTTCTTGCATTTCATTGCTCAGGAATGAACATTTTGGCATGGCCTGAAGAAAATTTGGAAGAATTCTGAGATTTCAAATAACTCTCTTCCCGAAGAAACTATTTTTAAAGTGTATCTTCTCCATCTTTTAATCAGGGAAAGAGCTCTGATGAGATGCAAACCAAGTGTAAGATGGGAGGCACTTATCTGAATATTAAAATAAAGTATTAAAGTATCTGTAAAATATATAAATAATCAATTTCCTCTACTTAAAACTTACTTTTAATAAATGTAAATTAATGTAACTTTCTCAACTTTCTATACTAGACCTATATAACGGCTTCAAGAAGAGGGGCCAATTTCAGGTTCAGGGGAACAATTTTTATTTATATATATACTAGAATATAT
The DNA here is from genome assembly GCA_021605095.1 of Caerostris extrusa. Classification (NCBI taxonomy): domain Eukaryota; kingdom Metazoa; phylum Arthropoda; class Arachnida; order Araneae; family Araneidae; genus Caerostris; species Caerostris extrusa. The sequence continues at coordinate 34,408 of BPLR01005406.1, read as the reverse complement.
TTATTACATTATTATTAAAAAAAATGAAAAATAAAAAATTAAATTTGATGCACAAGTGCAGTTCACTCTAAGGATGGAGATGTTCAGAATTCTCGAATCTACGACGAATTTAATGCATCTGCTAACCTTTATACGAATCGGTAAACACGGATACCACAAAGCCATTTTGTAAGCAGGCTAAGCAGGTTATTTTCTAGAGCTGAGATTCTTTTAAAAAATCCGTCGTTTTAGTCACTATACAATTAACTAAGAAAAAAAATTGAACATATTGAAAAACGAATACATATCATTTCGACTGGGGTAGGTGGTACTACTGACGACTTCCTTCACTTCTCATTGGTATTTAAACTAAAAATTTTTTAATCATCAGTCAAAAATATGGTCTATCATCAGTTAATGATTGTCATGAATGCTCATTTGTGGTTACTTTCATATATAAATAACTGTAATTGTTTCTATCAATGGAATATATTTGGCTACAATCTGAAACCAATAGAACAATTTAATTTCATGAAAATCCATGACTGCATATATAACATGAGAAAATTGTTTAAAAAAAAGCTCTCATTTAAAAAAAACACTAATTGCATACAGAAAATATAAAAAAACTGCTTTGTATCTGTTCTGGATCCAACCATTTGAAAATTTGATTATTATGCACGTTGTTTAAAATGTTTCATATACTACAAAATATACTTGTTTTAGAATATTATTTAAAAATCTAATTTATCTCAGAATAATTTTAATAAAATGTATTGAAAAGTGAAAAACGTACGCTTTCTAAATTTTCCCAAAAAATAAATTTCCAAAATTTAATTAGTAATTTTTTATTATCTAACATATTTTATAAATGGCATGTCTAATCCCAAACTTTTCTGAGGGTACTATATACTTCAGCAAGAAATTTTTAGATTTTATAAACAGGCATGTATACAAGCAGATTAATAAAGTTTATCATAGGGAGGTATTTATTTAGTTATTCTACTCACAACAGTCATTTCTTTGAAACTGAATCCAATTTTGAAAACACATAAAGCCTCTAGACATGTTTATGTATAAGTTTAGTATGATTCCATACATGCTTACATATATTTTAGCAGCATACGTTCTAGTCGTCCCAGTGACACCAGCATATTTAAACCTGTCAGTTAAGCAGTTAAAGATAAAATAATATAGTTGCCAACATAAGACACCTACATTAATCCTACATATAAACTACATTAATCCTACTTTTAATACTACGTAAATCTGAATTGATATGACAGCAAATATCATAATTATGAAAGTAAAATACATTTATATTTTCATCGAAATAAAATTAAAATATGAAAATTTGTTCTATTTTTAATTTTGAATATTTTATAAATGTATATCTTTTAAATAATCTCGATGACATAACAAAGGTATAATTTATAATAACTATCGTTTGTTTTCACAAACGTTGCCTATAATAATAGCATATTAAGTCGTTGAAATTTTTTTAAAAATTTTATTTCCATGCATTTTAATGAGATGGGACATTTTTATGGTATCGAATAAACATAATTGTTATCTTTTAGTTTGTCGAGTATTATGAAAATAATTTTCATTCTAAATATCTTCGCAGCTTTTTAAAAGAATACAAAAAATGTAACATTATAAAATATTCTTAATAGGAAAAAGGAAATAAATGATTAAAAAAATTTCAAAACATTTGAATTAAAAATCTGAATAAATTTATTTTAATTATTTATTTCTTTTTTTCCTTATTAAGAATATTTTATAATGTTAAACTTTTCTATTTTTTAAGTATGTAAAAAGAAAGTATTCTTTAATTCTAAATTCTTATTTTTATGTATCATTTCAGCTTTTCAAAATAAATAAATAAATAAAATTTACATTTTTTATGAGCACGGTTAAATTTTAACGTTAAGTTAATTTCGATAAAAAGTATTTTTTAAATTAAGTAAACTATGTAAATGTACCACTGCATATATAAGTGTCTACTTTTTTATCTGCCCTTTTTGCTAACTAAACATTTTAAACGCCTTCTTAGGGGTTGATGGAGTATTTTAAACGAGAAAGTTAATTTTCTAAAAGTTAATATGAATGCTTAAAATATTGGGTTAAAATATTATTTTATTTAAAATGAACAAAAAAAAAGAATATTTTCTTAATGAGATTTTCCGTGACAACTATATTAAATAATTCATTTTGAGTGAAGAAGAGAAAACTAACAACTTTTATATTTAATTTCATTTAGACATCTTTCTCATTACATATGCATATTTAGAATAACCATGCATTTATCTAGATGAATTCTTGCAGAAAATTGTTGTAACGTTTTCAATTTAACTTATAATTTTGTGGTAAATCATGCAGCTGGCAATAAGAGGTTAAAGTTTGTTGATGGCATCTGTTGTAGTGACTGCTTTGAAATGAAGAGATTCAATAAAGATTTTAATAATGTTTGTAAAGCATTTTGTATCAGTTGTCAGGCTATCTGATTGGAGGTTTCCAGATATTTCCCACAATACTCAAATTCAACTCAGTACCCCCTAAAAGTCCTTCCTTCACCCTTCTTATCTGTGATCTGTTCATTGCATACGCGAAATAAGTAAAACACGAAGCTCACCGATATTCAATAAAACAAAAAATGCTTGTTTTGTTCTTTCAAATTCCAAAAACTTATCTATTTATTAAATAAACATTGCACTTATACTATTTGCAACAAAATATGTGTTCATATTTGTAATAGCTTCAAATTGAAAATAAACTGAGTACACTAGACAATCTTTGAAAAAATCTATATATCCACTCAATTTAATTTCATACGTAAAGTGGAACTTTGCATTGCTTGAGAAGTATAAAAACAATAAAATGAATCATTCAATTTAAGAATTAATTTTTATTTAAATAAAATAGAATGTAATAAGCAAACATTTAGGATTTTTAAACTTTAAATGAAATAATATTATTGCCTTTTATTGGCGCATTTAAAATGATTTCACTTTGTTTATTATCCGCTTCTTTTATTTCACCGTTAAAAAAAATACGTTATGTAGTCTTCTTTTACTATTTTAAAGTTAAGGAAAATACATTGTATGATTGTGTTGTAAATTCATATCATAGCAAATATTCACAACCTTGTCTTTTGCAAAATCATGTAAAATGAGCCGAGTTAATGTTCATCCTCCTTCGGCCTAAAAATAGTTAGAAAGCAGTTTTCAGATGATTATTGCATATTTGATGAAAATGTCTCCTGATTTGAATTTGAATTTTAAATAAAATTAAACGGATCCCAACGTATTTCAACTACACTGCCATCCGCTAATATTAACCTAATGTCCTTTCATCAATCGCTTGCTGTCTTAATGAATTGGATAAACGACTTCTCCTAGACATTGTTAACAATATATTTGCATTAAAAAATTTATAATTCACAAGCATTAATAAGAATTTCATTCAATTTATAAATAATGCAATATTCGTTTAGTTTCCCGCTGTTTCTATGTACCAGCTTTAATTATTTAAAAGCTGGTGGTGGATTTCTTTCATAAGATATTAATAAAGTTATTTATGATTATTCATATAAACTTGACTTTTTACCTTGATTTTTTCTTTTAATAGAGTCAAAAAACGTGCATATATCTTAAGTTTTAGAATCAATACATTTAAACGCATTAAATCTTAATATTCTCTTTATGCATCGACATATAAATGATCTTTAATGTTTTATTTTATCACCTTTAATGGTTCAATTTATCATCTGTTTAATTCTTTTCTATGTTTTATCGTTGAATAGTGTTAGTTTTTTTGTACCAGCTATTTTATACATCCTACACCCAATAGAAATATAAGTAATTATAATATTTAGACTTATTACTTTTTTGCTTGTGGAATTACTTTTTTATTGCACAGTTCCAGTAACCACATTGGTAGATTCAGATTTAAAAAAATACAGGCAATATTACTTGAATATTTGAAACAGGGGTTTTGCTTCATTAACAAGCTAAACTAGGAACAAACAATCTATAAAATAAACACATCAAAAAATTTCTTGTTTGCGACGTTGGAGTTAATATCAAATACCAAAATACAGGGTTCACTAGAAAGCCAATATATTATTGAAGGGATCAACAATACTTTTAAAAATATTCAATATCTTAAAACGTAATTTAGAATTTGTTGTGCGTCATGAGTGTACTCACCTTTCATGAAGCATAATTAAACACGAGCGATAACGTTATTTGATGTTTAATTTCACAAAATCGATTTTATGAAATTTCATGGCTATGGTGAAACACAAATAACGTAAGGAAATCCAGAGAACTGAAGGTAAAATGTTCTTCTTAACCCTTCCATCCTTCTAAGTTGTGTTGAATTTTTATTAAAGTTGACAATAACTCACTAGAAAAGGACATATGTCTACATATCAGTCATATATTATTATAATTGCTATGTGGAGTTTCGAAGGTTTTGCTATCTGTATTTTGATATGATAAATTAGCCAAATCGCAGAATGAGTACTGTTGAATTTGGCGACTTTTTTGTGGCACCAATTGAGCGATAAGTTACCAAATGTTGTAATCAGATTTCTTGAACCTTGCAATTCATTTCACTTACAATCGCAACCCTTTTCTTGCAGCAGTTTGGCGAAAAATTTTTGACACCAAATTCTACGATTTTGCCGAATTTAACTAGCTAAAAGTATTACTATTTTTATTTTTTCACTACATTATTTTTTTATGTTTATTACTGGTTTTAATATTTAATGGGTATAGACCAAAAAAGTTTTATTTCCCATCTTTTTCAATAGAGAGTTTGTGCAGCTACTGCAATTCGTGATCATCGCATTAATAATGAGAATCAACGATAAATAAAAGTATTGATTAACAAATAAAAATATAAAACTTTATTTACGTAAATTTGCAGTAATATGAATACTTTTATGCAGTGAAATTTTATTTATATTATAAAAATGGATTAATAATTTAATTTTAAGCAAATATTATTTCTTCAAAATGAAGAAAATAGAATTAAAACAAATAAATGCTTATTTTCTTATACTAATGAAACAAAGCCTCAAAATAAATTTAAGCAAGATCACATCTTCTCTTCACCTTTTTTTGTTCATCAATAAATGATGCTATTAAATATGAATAGTACAAATAATTAAATAACCACAGGAACGTTAGAAATAATTAATTGAAAAAAAAAATGGAAAGAGCAGATTGCTAAAATTATTCGTATAATAAAAAATGGTAAAATTGCAGAATACGGGCCGTTGGGATTTACTATCAAAAATTCTTTTCGCCAAAATGCGGCAAGTAACGGGCTGTAATTGTAAGAGAACTGAATTGCAAACAGTACAAGAACACATTTGGCGACTTATTGCCCAGTTGACTCTACAAAAGGTTGTTAAATCCCAACGGTCCAATTTAGGATTTGGCCTTAAAATAATGATTTTTTTTAATAATTTAAAATAATTTATTTTTAGCCTAATTACAAACGAAATTCAATTTTAGTCAATTACAAGCGAAACAATTCAATTTTACGAAATTGCTAATTATTTAAATAACTGATGGCTTAATATGATATCAGAAAGAGACATTGCTTAAGGCATTTGTAAATGTAAAAATGATAATTGACTTTTATTCCATGTATAGTTTTGATAAAACGAATGATATCTGTTTATGAAATATTAATTATAGTTAAATTTTTTTTTTTTGCTGAACTATAAACAGCAATAAATAAATCCTTACATTTTTAAATTGTTATTAAAATTAAATTTATGATTATAATAATTATCCTGCATATAAACAATATAACTAAACGTTATTTTCAGGAAAAAAAATTCCGTCATATAAAAATTAAATAATAAAATTTCTTTTACCTCTTATCTTCCTTTTAAATATGTTTTTGCACATTGCTTGATTATTTTAAGTATTAAATATTATAAATTTGAAAGAGCTTTGCTGATTCTTGAAAGTTATAAATATAACTTTAAATTTCTTAAAATGTTTTCAAATACGACTTAAAGATGCGTTCTTTCTCAAAGTTACCAATTAAAACAAAATTTTGTTTACTTTAAAGGCTGACTTACTTAAGTCTTGCAAGAGCTTAAACTTCTTTCATCATGGTCCCTTCCGACAACTTTATTATCCTCTTATGGTAGCTTTAAAAGAGTATTAAGACCTCTGAAACCATCAAAATAATTTAGTGCTTTCAATAAATAACGCAGGCGTGTCGCTGTCAGATATCATGGAACTAAATCAGGATTAGGTAAAAATCGAGTTCCTTTTTGATGTTGTTAAGTAGTATCGTTTAAGTTTTCTTCCATGGAATTTCGTTCAGACTCTTAGAGAACCCACGAATGAATGATTTCAAAGATGTGTCTGAAGAGAGCTTTGCTGATTTTAATTTACCCTGTCTAGACGCTTACTCAAGTTTCCACAGCTTAGGGTACTTTAATGCAACGCCTATTGATAGATGAATACATAAGGATTTCAATCAGGATACAGAATCCTAAAAAAAGGAAATTTTTGTTTCACAGAATTATAACGCACGCATTTATACATAATAATGTTTTGCATAGAGACATAATGCTATGCTCTCTTCCTTTTTTATGTCCTTTTCTTTTTACTTTACGCACATATACATGCGTCTGAGTGTATGCAAACTGAATCTATTTGTGAAAAGCATTTTTGTTCATTTTCTTTTTTATTTTTCTTGTGACTTTACGTTTCTCTTTTTCTTTGTTTTTTGTCTTTGAGCTTTGCTCCATATATATACAATCATTCAACTAGCACATGGTTTGTAATATCCTGTGACTATGCATTTCATAATAAGGTTATCTTCAAGATATTATAATTATTTTTGCAGATTTTCTGATCCTGATACTTTTTCTGGATACTCATTCCGATTTTTATATAGGTTTGATCTTTTTTTTCTGCAGTTTTTGTCATACACTCTTTGAAGATTTTCAGTTTCGTCGCTGTTGTTTATGCACCCTTTAATTCGAATAAATGAACTATATATTTTCTATATTTTATGTTAATTACTATAAAGGCACGAGAAATATATGTGTATAGCTAATGCTGTTAAGTCTTGGATATACAAACTGATTGTGTTTTTTAAATCTGTTGTGTATTCTCTTTTGATTTTATGACAACCTTACACCGTAAAAGAAAACATATCCTGTCTCGACAGAGGGCCTTGACCCACCATGGGACTGCTACTCCAATAATAATAATAATAAGATATATATATACTGGCCATTTCTTACATCAACCTGGACATTTCTTACGAAATCGCAAAAAAATATTGCCAATTTCAGTGAGTAAAATTTCAACATTTTCTTTCATTTGACACAGACATACACATGGAAATTCATGCAAAGCGAAGCGTATGATAGCTTATTATGCAAGTTAATGGTATTCTAGATAAAATACTATGTACATTCTAGTTTTGTGTGCTTTTACTTTTTCTGTAGTTTGTATCCTATGGATATATCTTTAATTATCTCTTTCTCATATACATATACATACGCAAAACTTAAAATAGGTTTTAAATCAACAGGAATGATAATGAAGGAATGGTTTGAATGAAGGAATGGTTTGTTGAACATTGGTGCATTTATTTGCACTTGAATTATATCATGTGCACTTGATTTGAATTTAATCATTTTGGAGCTCGTTCTTCTACTAATAATTGCTTGACTACTTGTTTAATATTAGTTTGTTGGTAAGTTCCGTATTCATTACTTATAACTTAGAGTAAAATGTTATACATAATTATTAGGTTATTTTTAGCTCAATGGGATCTATGTGTCCAAATTGAAGTTATTCATGGTATTAAATAAGAAAATTGGACAATTTAAAATTATCTTGACTGATTGGTAGAAATACTGTGTTTTATCTCCAGTACATTTCCATTTCATAAATTACAGGTTTATTCCCTGGTATTTCTAAAGTTGAGTATTTTACAATATGTAGAATTTGTATGTAGGGAAAGAAAAACTTTTATAAAATCCACTCAGATGTAAAAAAATATCAACAAATTCTCAATTTTATTAGAGATAATCCACTATATCATAATCATGCATTGAAAAACTACAAAGTATTTTTAAATCTTTTTGAATTAATGTTGTATGATTTGGTTTTATTTTTATGTCCCATTACATATGTTGTTTAATATTTAAGTAAGAAATAATTTGAAATTCTCTAACGTGTAAAAACAAATTTAAATTGATATTTTTCCTTCCAAGACAATTTTTTAAAATTAATTAATTTTTATAAGAACCATTAACCATTTTTAAAAGGCTGTTTAAATATTCATTAAACCATAACTAATAAGCTACACAGTTCTTGCAATGTCACTAAACACTTCTGGTTCGTTAATTCTTTAAAAGGTATTTCTGACATGATTTTCCAGCTTATTTGCTTAAAATTAAAAGTGGATTATTTAATCACCAATCAATTAAGTAAGTGCAAATAAAAAAATAAACTCACTGATATTTAAATGCAAATTAATTCATATCCAGTTTTCACATCAAAAATTGAAAAGATTAGCAAATATTAGTAAAAGTATAACTTTAATAATAAATTCTAATACTCATTGAGAATACAGTTTCTAAGATATGAGTAAACTCTACTTTGGATTTGAAAACTCATTTTGCGAAAGATATAAAATTCTCAAGAGACGAAATGTACGCCTTGTCCATTAACTTTGAATTTTCAAAATCATCAACTTAATGCAAAATTTCTTCCAAAAGGATGAAATAAATGAAGATGAAACTTAATATTGATTTCTAGGAATAAGTATCATTAATGTATTCAGTGAATTCAGAGAATTTGCATAATGCAAAAATTGGGTTGCTGCTAGGAATATTTTATAAGGAATATAAAAACTGAATAAAAAACAACAAATAAATTTAAAAATCGAATAATAAAAATGGTATGTTCTTTTTAAGAAATGCATGATATTTTGAAATCGGTATAGAAATTCATGACTTTACCTTTTATTATAAAGAGAAATCGATTTTTGCCTATTTGTTTTTAAAATTCTTGAAAAAGAATATATTAAGTAAATCCGTAGGCTGTAATGTTCTTGTGTCGGGCTCGAAAAAAGAAAGGTGCGAATCCTTCAGATGTCTCTCTATGTATTTGTTCCAAATTGTAGTGGCAAAATGTGGGTTGTAACATCTCGTCCTATAACGGCTTCAAGAAGAGGACCACTTTCAGATTCGTTGGGAACACTTTAATTTTTATTTATAAGCATTGTTATATACACAGCTCTCTAGGTTGATACAATTTATTATTTACAAAAAAACAAACAAACAAACAAAAACTGAAAATTAAAAATTTAAATTTGATTCACATAGACATTCATTGACATAGGGAAACAGTGTTTCTGTTTCTTTACTCATCCATTGCCAACCAAACACTCTGTTTGGCGACAACAAATAATCTCCAAATTTGCTTGTCCCTTAAACTGAAATTTGGCGACTGTTATTGGTAAAATCACAATGCAATTTTGCTTATTCTTTTAAAAAAGTTAGTGGTTGTAATTCATTGGTTAATATATTTAGTTGAAATCTACAATACTGTACCCCCTGAGAAGTCGCCAACCTTGCAACACTGAATATTTCGCCAATGAATTTCTAATTTCTACTTGTTCCGAGAAACATAATGATGATGATGATTTGATTATTATTTTCAGAATTTTTATTTTTAGTAAATAAAAACAAAATGTATATTCTTTTAAATAATTATTCTGATAAATTATTGATTTTCCCGAGATTGTTCTTATAATATATGTCGGCCACTGATATAGAATATAAACATTTCTTATAATGTTGCCACTCACGAAACAAACAACAAAAATTATTTTTTAACTTATTAATAACTTATATTTAATTATAAATAATTATTTTCTTTTTAATGCTGTTGAAATAGTTAAGGTATTGTGAAAAGCGTTATTTAAATTCGAGCGAAAAATTTTACTTTTTATTTTTAGAACGTTAGTTCAAGGCTAAAACGCCACTCAAACGCATTAAATTTTCTGTGACTTTTTAATGCTGTTGACATAGTTAGCATTTTGTGGCAACCATTATTTGAATTCGCGCCAAAAAATGTAACTTTGTAATTTTAGAATGCTAGTTAAAGGAAGAAAAAGGCAGCTGGAACGTATATTTTTCCATGGTTTTGTTATGTTGTTCTTATTCTTGTTTTCTTCATTCATTTGGTACGGCTAAGCGAGGACATATTTTAGCGAGGCAATAAAAAGATCATGTTCGCTTCCAACAAAGGATATATCAGAATCAAATATAAGTTATTATCAGTTTTCTTCTTTTATCTTTATTTTCTTTTCATTAATATTGTTTTATCACTGGAATTTGGCATCGTAAACAACATGAAATATTTTTTTTTTTTTCTGACATAATAAAAAAAAATTAAATTTGGTGTATTAGCTAATAATTTTGGCGTTATTTTATCGTAAGAGTGATTATTAGCGTTGTGAAAATGATCCATTTTTGTAAGTCAGACCTAACAAAATTCCACATAATCATTTAACGTTAAAGCAAAAAATTTGGCGTAAAAGAAATTTAGGAATAAAATTTTGGCAAAATAGTAATGTATTTTGTCTTTAAAACGATAACATTTTTTCGTAAAAGCAAACCATTAAAATTTTGCTACAATAGTAGTAAAATTTTGACGATGAAGAGATATAACTTGGCATAAAAGGCAATTTAAGTATAAATTTTTGGATTTAACAATGCTAAAATTTAGTGTTAAAGCGATAACACTTGGCGAAAAGAATTTGGAATGATATCTCACTTAGTGAGACAATTTGGCAATAAATGATAAATTTTTGAGTAAAAGCATTTCATGAATAAAATTTTGGCAGGATAGTGATAATATTTGGCGTTAAAGGGATAAAATTTGGCGTAAAAGTAATTTAAAGAATAACATTTGACGCAAATAGCTATTTGGCTACTGATGATGGCGTAATAGCGTTTTTGGCGAAATAGCGTTTTAAACGACACTGAACTTCGGCAGCCATATTGTTTGTTTACTTCGTGACTTGGTATCTTAGTGATGGATTTTGGCTTAATATCGTTTTACTGCGAAAACTAACTTAGGGATTCAATATTATGTTTACTTGCCGATTTTGCATCCAGTACAATAGCATAAAAGAACCAAAAAACGTTCAAAAGGACTATTTCGCCAACCATTAAAAGTCACCAAATTGGCGTACAACATATTTTTTGTAATATTTTTAAGCCTATTTTTGTAAGAATAATAATTAAATTTCGATTTTCTTTCCTTTTATCTAGGCTTTATATTAGAACCATCTCTATCATTTTTTCGTTTTTTAGGATATGCATAGGCAGACACACACGCACACGCAGACAAGCTTAAAGAAATATATATAAATTCATTACATTTTAAAAATGAGAATGGCAGAAATAGCTTTTCCTGGATAAATTAAATCTTTAAATAAGTTTTTTTATTATGTTACTTGAATTAATTAAGTTACATCTGGATTAATTTAGTTTAGATGAATGCATATTTTTGGAATAATTAAGTTTGTTATTCAAATGTTAAAAAGCACTCACAAATCTATACTGATGTAGGAATTAATAAAAATAGCTGAAGATTTTGTAATTTAATAAAATTCTCCATAATTATAATTGAGTTAAAAATGATTTTCCATGAACTTTCAAAAAATATAATTGTTTAATAATTATCTGCTATTTCAAACTAGAAAAAAGTTGAATGATTTTTAATAAAACAGATTACTTTTCTCTTTTTTTTCCCTTTGTAAAAATAATAACATTAAAGTAATCTCAAGAGATCTAGAGCAATTACCAAACTTCCATCATTCAGAAAAGTTTTCTTTAATCAGTTTAGGTATTGCAATGTATTTAAAGATGCGTCTATTGTACCGTAAGTTTTATTACATTTTGATTTCGACATTTTAATTGCTAACAAAAAGAATGAATCGGATTAAATATGGATTTCGAATGCATAAAAGCAGCTAAAAAGTTTTTGAAGTGAAGGATAAGACATTTATTTGATTGCACAAATTCAATATACAAGGGAATTTTCATTTTCTTTATTCAAGTAATTAAATTGTTTCTCATGAAAATGAATGACATTTAAAAAGAGCAAGAACGAAAATTTAATACATTCCTATTTTCCAAACATTTTCATATTAGTATTTGAATTTCCTTTAAGATTTTAATTTAAACTGAAAATGTATTGGAATTTAAAAACAATTTTCTGCTTATTTGCGTTTCATGGATAAAGAAGTATTTATAAAATTTCTCAAAAGTTTTAATAGGACTCTGTAATTGAGCGGCGAATGAGTTTATTTAATTACAATTTTTTATAGTTTTCAATACACAATTTAAATAAAAAACATTTAATAAAGTCCCGGTTGTTTATAAATTGTGAAACATTCCAACAAACACCGTTATAATGATAAGTCCTCTATTTATATCCTCAGTTTTCGTATGATAATGAATTGCAATGGCTTTCCTAATACAAATTACAATACGAGGTTAGACGTTTTACTTTCTCCACGAAAAAGGCATAATGCTGTATTAAAACATTGCATTGAAAAAATAAAAATAAATAAAAATGCACAACTTGTACAGCTACCCATATTGTCCAGAAAAAATAAACCTTTTTAGTAATTTTTCTGTTTGATATTAATTAATAAAGTCATGTTGGACTGTATTTAGTTTTTCATATAAGAAACTTGAAACAAATTAGAATGTTAGTTATTAATTTTGATTTTATATTATCTACTAATATATGTGTTATCAAAATAAATTTAATTAATGGATTTATATTATAATTGAATATATTAATGGATTTATATTATAATTTGATATATTAATGGATCTGTATTACAAATTAATGTATTAAAGGATTTATATTTGATTTATATGATCTTTATAAAGATCATGTAGCAGTAAAAACAATAAAAATGCACTTCATAAAATGTAAACTAATCGAAAACTATTTATTTTAACGAAGTAAAAAAGATAAATTTATAATTCAATTCCTTCTATTGGCTCACACTCTTCCTATATATATATCTTGTTCAAATTTTCAATCGTTCATAAAATACTTTTTATTCATCCACTCAAGTTCAAATTTTTCTTAACTTTCAGTGGATGACACTTGACGTTAATACAGTTTTTCAAATATTAATTCAGTAATTAAATTTAATTAATTAATTTTAGTTTTTATTTAAGTTGCATATATCTATAGATGGCGCCAGATAAACTTAAAAAAATGAATGAAAATTATTTATAAAAGACTCCCTGCAATATAGTGAAAAAAAAAGGGAATTGACTTAAATTTTTTTAATATTACTTTTTTTCATTAGAAACCTTAAGAACTGAAATTTAATTTTTTTTTTAATATAATCTTTTATTTTAACTTTAAAAAATGATTGAACTAAAATTAAAGAATTTAATCACTGTGAATAATCAATTATGAAGCTTATAGAGCAATTAATCGATGACATCATTTATCAATAACAATATTCGAGAATAGATTTTATTAGACAATACGTTAAATAAAATCCTTAATTTATTTTTGACGTTTATTTATTAATTTTCTAGCCCACCTTTATTTAAATAACTTCTATTTTCTTATCATATCTTTTTGTCTTATTGAAAAAATAAATCTATTTGAAATTACTAACATCAGAGTTTATTTCCTTCAAACATTTATCAAAATTATCAACTTTTTTAGAAGCAAAATTTTAGATAAGAATTCTTTTTTCTCCATTTATGACAGCTAGAGTAATCCTACTCTATAATTCATCGTCTGTTTTCATAGATATTTTACTTTTTGTTGATTCAGCGTACTCAATAATTCATCAATGATTTGACGTTAAGATCTTTTACGATTTTTTTTTAAAGTTTTGAGACGCATTTCAAACATTCTTCTTTGCGAAATAAACAGTTTTTCTTCATCTAAATGGTTTCGTGCAAGATCTGACTTGTGGTTTATAACATTAAGAATTAAAATGTCCGTTAATAGAGTATTTAAATCTTCACACAGATTTCAATTTATCGTATGTAAATGTTATTTTGAAATGAATAATGCAATATCATGGTTATAAATTATTCTAACAAAATCTAAAATATTAAATCTATTATTTCAAATTTAGTAATATTGTTTATAAAAAGTTTATCTATCAGAAGTTCAATTCAAATCTTTTCAATAAGATAATTGATAGTCATTAATTAATTAAATTTAATTAAATTAAAAGAAAAGTGAAATTTAGTTTGTCTTTATTAAAAAAAAATGTGAATAGATATCAAATAGAAATTAAGTACAGTAAATTAGTGAATTAGTAAAGTATTTTTTAGAAATAATTTTAAATAGTCTTAAAAATTGATTAAACAACAATTAATTAGTTCAATTCAAATAGTCTCTTTTCAATAAAATAGTTTATGGTCTTTAATTGCACAATCAATAAGAAGAAAGCAAAATTTGGTTTCTTTATTAAAAATGTAAATAGCTCCAAATAAAAACTAAATAAACAATAAAATATATTAAGAAACAATTTTAAATAGTCTTAAGTAATTAATTGAATAACAAAAATGGTTTAATTTAAATAGTCGCTTTTTTCAATAAAATTTTAAAAATATAGTTCAGGGCCATTTGCACAATTAATTAAAAGAAAGCGAAATTTGGTTTGCCTTTATTAACAAAAAATGTAAATAGCTATCAAATAGAAACTAAATACACAATAAAAGTATTTTTAGAAATAATTTTTAAATTAAATAATTAATTAGTTTAATTCAAATAGTCTCTTTTTCAATAAAATAGTTCATTGCTATTAATGCACAGTAATAAAATGTATGAAATTTAGTTTTGCTTATTAAAAAAAAATAACAACAATTAAATTGAACTAAGTACGCAATAAAAGTATTTTTTTGAAATAATTTTAAATAGTCTTAAATCTATTTAATTTTGATAATAATTAGTTTAATTCAAATAGTCTCCTTTTTCAATAAAATAGCTCATAGAATAGCTAGACTAATGAAAATAGTTCATAGCTCATAGAAACTAAGTTAAGATAAAGTATTTTTTTTTTTAGAAATAATTTTAACTTGTCTAAAATACCACCAGTTTAATTCAAATAGTCTCTTTTTCGATAAAAATAATTCAGGGCTATTAATTACACAATTAATGAAAAAGCTAAATTTGGTTTGTCTTTATTAAAAATGTAAACAGCTATCAAATAGAAATAATTACAGTAAAATATTTTTAGAAATAACTTTAAATAGTCTTAAATAATGATTAATTAATTTAATTCAAATAGTTTCCTTTTCAATCAAATAGTTCAGGGTCATTTGCAAATAATTAAAAAGAAAGCAAAATTTTCTTTTCTTAAAATAAAAATGTAGCAACTATCAGATAGTAAATCAATTCAAATAATTTTAAAATGTCTTAAGTAATTAATTAAACAATAAAAGTTCATTTCAAATAGTCTATTTTTTCAATCAAATAGTTCATGCTCATTTGCACAATTAATTTAAAAATAAAGAAAAAGCAAATTTGGTTTGTTTTTATTTAAAAAAAAAATGTAAACAGCTATCAAATAGTAACTACACAATGAAATAATTTTAAAAAGTCTTAAGTAATAATTAAACAATTAATTAGTTCATTTCAATACTCTTTTTTCAATCAAATAGTTCATGGTCCTTTGCACAATTAATTAAAAGAAAGCGAAATTTGGTTTGTCTTTATTAAAAAAAATAGCCATCAAATAGTAACTACACAATGAAATAATTTTAAAAAAAGTCTTAATAAAAAGTAAACAATTAATTTAGTTCATTTTCAAGTACTCTTTTTCAATCAAAAAATTTGCACAATTAATTAAATTGAATTAAGTACTTTATTAAAAAAGTAAACAGCTTCAAATAGAAACACAATGAAATAATTTTTAAAAAGTCTTAAGTAATTAATTAAACAATTAATTAGTTCATTTCAAGATAATAATCAAATAGTTCATGCCATTTGCACAATTAATTAAAAAAAGCAAAGTTTGGTTTGTTTTTATTTAAAAATTAAACAGCTATAAAATAGCTCTACACAATGAAATAATTTTTAAAAAGTCTAATAAAATAACTAAACAATTAATAGCTCATTTCAAGAAACCTCTTTCAAGTTCATTTGATAAAAGTTTGGTTTGTTTTTATTAAAAAAATAATTCAAATAGTAACTACACAGTGAAATAATTTTTAAAAAGTAATTAATTAGTTAAACAATTAATTTCATTTCAAATAGTCTCTTTTCAATCAAATAGTTCCTGCTCATTTGCATTTAATTAAAAGGCCAAATTTGGTTTTGTCTTTATTAAAAATGCAAATGACAATTAAATAGTAACTACTAATTTGGTTTTGTCTTAAACTTTAAAATTAAAGTTCATTTTCAAATAGTCTCTTTTTCAATCAAATAGAAATTTTACTAATTAAAGAAAGTAAAATTTGGTTTTGTTTTTAAAAATAAATATCAAATAGTAACTTAAACAATGAAATAATTTTTTAAAAAGTTTAATTAAAATACAATTAATTTTCATTTCAAATAGTCTCTTTTCAATCAAATAGTTCTCATTTGCACAATTAATTAAAGAAAGCGAAATTTGGTTTGTCTTTTATAAAAAACTGCAAGAAAATGTAAAATAGTAACTACACAATGAAATAATTTTTAAAAAGTCTTAAGTAATTAATTAAACAATTAATTAGTTCATTTCAAGTAGCTACAAAAAAAAATAGTTCATGCTCATTTGCACAATTAATTAAAAAGAAAGCGAAATTGGTTTGTCTTTTATTAAAAAAATATAAACAGCTATCAAATAGCAAACTACACAGTGAAATAATTTTTAAAAAGTCTTAAGTAATTAGTTAAGCAATTAATTAGTTCATTTCAAATAGTCTCTTTTCAATCAAATAGTTCATGCTCATTTGCACAATTAATTAAAGAAAGCGAAATTTGGTTTGTCTTTATTAAAAAAATATAAACAGCTATCAAATAGTAACTACACAGTGAAATAATTTTTAAAAAGTCTTAAGTAATTCATTAAACAATTAATTAGTTCATTTCAAATAGTCTCTTTCAATCAAATAGTTCCTGCTCATTTGCACAATTAATTAAAAAGAAAGCGAAATTTGGTTTGTCTTTATTTATATAAACAGCAATCAAATAATGGGAGTTAAGATACACAGTAAAGTATTTTTTAGGCAACGCAAATACTTACAGTACTTGGTTGAGGAGTCTCTGCGGTCTCGCCTCCTAGAAGAGAAGATTTTTCATCTTGTTGTTGCATCCCAATTATCAAAAGCAATTGAAACCTGCCAGAGCAAAAAAACAGAATCAACGCTCTTCTTATAACAATATCACATAGTATTGAAAAATAACAGTTAAAATATTTTCTAATTGGTTTAATTTTTAAGTGGGTTTATAAATTTTGAAGAGACTAATTAAATAAAATATTGACATACATGATATGATATAAAAAAATTCAGTTAAAATTCCCACATAAAAATCTCGTATATATTAAAAGATATAGCATTAAAAAAGGAAAAATTGGACAGTTTTATGAATATTTGAATAAAATGAATATTGTTGCTATATTTTTATAGGAAAAGCAAATAATAAAATAAAAACTAAAAATATCTCACAATTTTATTATTTTTTTTTTTTATTCAATTTAAAGAAAAGGAATTATTTTTGTCATGAATACATTTACAATTCAAATCATGCTTTGAAAACGAAAATTCTACATACATTTTAAATTCAAAACTGTCAGTCATGTTGCATTTGGCTTCAAAATAGAATAAGATTAAATATATACATTTTTTTTACAATAGAACTAATAACTTATACATGCAAATATGGCTCATCGTTTCCAGCTTCAGTGAAATTATGTATTTTTTACCTTTGCTAACGCAATAAGAAAATCAGTAAAGTTGTAAATATATCCAAAGAAAAGTTTCAATGAAAATATTCTCACATATTAACTTTAAACTCAACTTTTCACCATTCGAAAAGAAAGGAAACCTAATATAATCTCTTATAAACTAAATATAGGTTAGCGACATTTTAATATCATCAATGATTTCAGTCAAACAAAGTATATGATCAATCCAGAAGATGGCGCCACTCGTGCAATATTTAACAATTAAAAAATAAAATTTTTTTGATTAATAAAAAAAGTAATAAGGAATTTTTCTCGATATTTTTGGTGAAATAGATAAAAATAATAATAAATCCAATGAAAAAAAAAATTAGCCTTTTAAATGTTATAGCTTTTAAGTTATTCCGGGAAATACACACATGCATACATCAATTTATCAATATATTGATAGATTGAGCTATTTAAATGTTTGTTGCATAGATGCAAGCCATCAGATGGCTCCCGCAGTGATTTATTTAACAATTAAAAAATGAAAATTTTGATTAATTAAAAAAGCATTAAGAAATTTTTTTCTCGATATTTTGATGTACTGCAGACATAAATAATAATAAATCAGAGGGAAAAATTAGACTTTTAAATATTGTAGGTTTTTAAGTTATTCAGGAAGATACACAGAGATCAATTTATGTATATATTGATAGATTGGACTATTTAAATGTTTGAGTGCATCTAAGCCGAAATGTTTAAAATCCTTTGCTTATATGTTTTTTATTCATGAAGTACAACACAAAGAAGTGAAAGAAAGAAAAGAGATACAAAGCATTGATAAAAAGTGAAAAATTCAAGAAATACTCTTAAGAGGTTTTCACTTCATTGAACAAAATTGAAAGGAAATAATATCCAAACGAAATCCTCGTTTCTACACTATAAGGTAGACCTAAGTAATTTTTAAGATATACCTAAGTAAATGGTATATCTTAATGCAGATATGTTTACATGTTTAGCGGACATGTTTTTATGTTTAATGGAGATATTTTATACACGTTTTTCTTAAACCAAGAAAAAGAAACCCTTGTAAGTACTGATTTAAGTAAATAAACATGGAAGTTGAAAATATCTTAAAAGATTTAGATAAAGAAATACATAAAATAAAAGATCATATTTCATGTTCGTAATATGAGTATAAAGTAATGTGGATAGTAATTCTTGAAATCTTTTCCTATTCTTATTTTTTTTTTTTTTTGCGATAATTTGTTACGAGAATTATTTTAACTTGGCACCTGAAAATAAATAAGTGAATAATAAATTTCTTACAGTGTACAGTAAGAAATTAGGGTTTCAAGAACAGACCATCGTATAGAATAAATAAATTTAGATACAATTGTATTTTAATTAATATAATTGTATAATTGATACAATTGTATTACAATTTAATGTAGATTCATTGACTTTGCTAAAAATCATTAATATTAAATCACTGACTAATCATTAGATAATAATCATGATTTAATAATAAATCATTGACTAATCATTAGATAATAATCATGATTTAATATTAAATCATTGACTAATCCTTAGATAATAATCATGATTTAATATTAAATCATTGACTAATCATTAGATAATAATCATGACTTAATATTAAATCTAGTTTATCAAAAGTTCTAGTTTATCTAGTTTATTTCCTAGCTTATCCAAAAGGAAGCTTTATGATTTTTAACATCTACATTATATTTTTAACTCATATTTAATTTACCTTCATTTAAACAGCTTACAAATTTAAATACCAAGCTATTTTCAAAGATCAATATCTTAAAATCAAAGACAAGAATATTAAAAGCAAAATTTTGTTTAGAAATGAAATTTATCATAATCTTATATTTCATATAAAAAGGTACTTTACAGAATAATATAAAGGAAGCACTATTTATCTAGTTACCATATCTTCTGTTATTCGCTTCTCTCTACCTACTTTTTCTTAAAGAATGACAGTATGAGCATTTTGAATGAAATATGCCAAATATATCTCCAAGAGAGATAATAATTCCAATATAGCAACCTGGCTGACATTTGAGCGCATTAACCATCGTTAATGATTTGCGTGCTCAAATCACCAAACCTAAAATGCAATCAAAATACCTGCTTTTAGCATTGCTCTGAGGGCAAATAAGTTTGAATCGAAGATGAGTATATTTAGGATATTATGGGATAATTTTAGTTGGAAATGGAGGCAGGACCATGGACCATGGGAAACATTCTGGAGCGATGATAATGCTCAGTCTTGCAGATTTTCAGCATCACCTTTACCCAAATTTCCTTTACTAATTACTCATACTAATTAAGAAACAAATTATGGGAAGAAAAACATGAACATCTTTATCTGCGAAATATGCACTCCTTTTATAATTATACATTTAAAAAAAACATCATGGCGGCATGGATGTGGATCTGAGTTAATGTAACTAATGTAGCTAAATATATTGAACTAATTCTATATGGCAAATTAATAATTATTAATTAAAAGTAATCATCATTCCGAAATTAATTTTGCTGTTTAATTTCCGGTTTTGTTTGAGAAAGATTATTTGACGTATTATGAGCTTTTTATATTTATAAATTACACAACATACATTTTCACAGCATCTATTTTAAATATAAATGAATTAAGTAGGAATTTATTTAAATCAATATCAGTACGGATCCACCATATATTCCCACAAAAGGCTATAACCTTGAACTCGAAGTTAATAAATCTTTCTTTCAAGAGCGGGTTGACCCATAAGCTAGACTTTGAACAGTGCACGTCTTTTTTTTTTTCGCCCTTTAGACTTTGGAACCAATAATGGGAGAGGGAGAAAGTAAAAAGGGAGGTCGCGGCGACGAGTTAAGTGTTCCAGGCAAAACGGAAGGTACAAAGACCCTTAAACGAATTGGCTTTTTAAGATGATTTTCTAAATACTTGCTGTATAATTTTGTTTCGTGTGTTGCAGTTGTGCAAGTGCTGTCTTGGCAATTTTAATAAATATGGCAGCTAAACATCGCGTATTTAAATTAAGAAATAATTTAATTTATATCCATGAACGACACTGAATCAAGGTCACACGCTTATCCGGCTCTAACTTTTACTATATCCAACAACGTCAAAAAATATTTTTTAATATTTCATACACAATTTTTGTAAAGTTTAATTGAATAATTATATTTTAAGAAACATATAAAATTTCATAACTATAAATTAGTATTATTAAGTGAAAATTGTTTGTTTCTGTACCCTTGATTGAATTAAAATAAAATACCTTTTCTTGCAATTATAATGCAAATAAATGAGTTCAATCTTCTTTTATAATTTAAGTAAATTTAATGAAAAGTTGCCTTCATTTTCTCCCACAGAACACTTTCATATAGTAAAAATAAATTAAATATGAGATCTTCCTTTCCTTCCATACAGTGAAACTGATTCTCATAAAGAAAACAGATATATCTCAACTCGCAAAATCTCTGAAGTGAAACGTATATTTAAACAATTCCAATATCGATAAAATTGCATTTTCTCCCAAGCACAAAATTGGAAGATGACGAAAATGAAAACATTATATCCCTGTACCATATCGAATAAATCAAGCCTGAAATACGTAAGAACTTCAAATAAATGCTTTCCAGTTCCAAAAACAAGGTGGGCGTCTATTGATCGCAAATGCAAACAAAAGTGTTCTTATTCCATTTTTCCCCTCTCAGACCAACTTGGAGATTCTTTCTTCGATTTAATGCCATGTTGCCAAGCGCTCACTTGTTTGAGATTGCCCAAGGCAGTTCCAGAAAAATTTGATGAAACCAACAATTTTATTTCAGCGGGAAGGAATATATTCCTGGAACATTTAAAAATTTTTTTTATCTTCTGGTTGCATGTACTGCCAAATATATTGCTGCAGTAGAATAATTATATTATTATTTTTAGTACAAAAAGTTTAATCTTTTTTCCAATAAAAGTAAATAATCGCTTTTCGTTTTGATCCACTTCAAATGAACGAACGGTTTAACTTGACAATTTTTTTTCTTTCTTCTTCATTTAAAGCGATTATATATAAGAATTTCAAAAGTGCAGGAATAAATTTCATTTTCAACAACTAAAAACGAAATATGAAGCATCTTTTATGCACACTGAATATATCATTAACTTTAAAAAAACATTTCATAGTTTTCGAAATTTATGTATATATGTTATTCTTCCTTTTTAATATTTAAAATAAAGAACATTTCGTCTTCTCACAATTTTTAAGTCATGGCTCCTTTTTTCTTCTCTGCATAAAAATATTTCTATTTGAATAATGGCAACATTAAAGATTTAAATTTAGTTGCCAAAAGGTATTATATTCCTCATGTACATGCTAAATTCCACTTATTTTGTTATTTAAACAAATGCATATAACATTAAAAAATGATTCAGCCGTCCTCGAGATTCTCACCCGAGAAGAAGTCCAGTGAAACCTACACTCCTGCTGAGAAATTTTTAGTTTATACTTTCATATCCCGAAAGGAAGTATATTTAGTGCAATCTTGAATTTCTTTTTGTGCACCCTGCGCACCCTGCCATTCTTAGCTCAGAAGTCTATAATTATCTGTCCTCTACTTTAAACTTAAATATTGTTTGAGTCCCGAAGAAGATGTGCATTTCGCTCACACTGCGCGTAGCCGAGTGCCAGGTTTTCGGATTAGAAATGGAGTCCTTCCACGAATCTACAATCATCTCTGTTTAAATGTGTTAATTATTGTATGTCTCTAATTGTATAGGTGTGGTGTTTGTGCTTATGTAAATAAAGCTGTGAGTTCTCCAACCTATAAATCAAATTCACCCACATATTTACCAAATTGTATAGAGGCAACTCAGCTCTAAGCACAGTGATGTGTTGTGGTGCAATAGATATTCATATTAAGTTAGAGTTAGTTGTAATAGTTATTATTATTAATATTTATTCAGCGTAATTTTATAGTAGTAGTAATAGTTATTCATTTCATTAAAAATGCACTATTTAAAATTGAACATTATTAGAATTTTTAATTTTGTATTTTACAGTTTTTAAGCTATTTAAAGCTGTTTTTCTGTTAATCATCCAAAGGATCTAATTTATCGCATTAAAACTCTTTTATATTTAAAAATAAATTAAATACGAGATCTTTCTTTCCTTCAATACAAAGAACTGATGCCCATAAATAAAACCGCTAAATCTCATCTTGTAAACTCACTGAAATGAAACGTGCATTTATGCAATTCCAATATCGATAAAATTGCATTTTCTCCTAAGCACAAAATTGGAAGATGATGAAAATGAAAACATTATATCACTATATTGAATAAATCAAGCCTGAAATATGTAAGAACTCCAAATAAATGCTTTCCAGTTAAAAAACAAAATGGGCGTCTATTGATCGCAGATGCAAACAAAAGTGTTCTTATTTCATTTCTCCCCTCTCAGACCAACTTGGAGATTCTTTCTTGGATTTAATACCATGTTGCCGAGCGCTCACTTGTTTGAGATCGCCCGTGGTAGTTCCAGAAAAAAATTTTATGAAACGAACAATTTTGTTTCAGCGAGAAAGAATATCTTCCTGGAATATTTAAGAAACATTTTCACCTTTTCGGATTAAAAGTGGAGTCCTTCCACAAATCTATAACTATCTCTCCTTAAATGTGTTAAATATTGTATTTCTCTAATTGTATGTGTGTGGCTTATGTGCTTATGTAAATAAAGCTGTGAGTTCTCCAACCAGTATCTCAATTTCACCTACATATTTACCAAATTGTGTAGGGCAACTCAGCTCTAGGCACAAGGATGTGGTGTTGGTAGTAGTCATTCATTTCATTAAATATGCACTATTTAAAATTGAACATTATTAGAATTTTTAATTTTATATTTTACGGTTTTTCAAATTATTTAAAACTTTTTTTCTTTTAATTATCCAAATGATCTAATTCATCGCTTTAAAACACTTTCATATAGTAAAAATAAATTAAATATGAAATCTTTCTTTCCTTCGATACAAAGAACTGATTCAAATAAACAAAACAGCCAAATCTCAACTCGTAAAACCTCTGAAGTGAAACTTATATTTATACAATTCCAATATCGATAAAATTGCATTTTCTCCTAAGCACAAAATTTGAAATGACGAAAATGAAAACATTATATGCCTATATTGAATAAATCAAGCCTGAAATATGTAAGAACTCCAAATAAATGCTTTCCAGTACCAAAAACAAAGTGGGCGTCTATTGATCGCAAATGCAAACAAAAGTGTTCTTATTTCATTTCTCCCGCTCAAACCAACTTGGAGATTCTTTCTTCCATTTAATGCCATGTTGCCGAGCGCTCACTTGTTTGAGATTGCCCAAAGGCAGTTCCAGAAAAATTTGATGAAACGAACAATTTTGGTTCAGCGAGAAAGAATATCTTCATGGAATATTAAAAAATTTTTTTTTTTCTCTCTTGTTGCAAGTATTGCAAAATACATTGCTGAAGTAGAATAATTATTTTATTATTTTTAGCACAAAAAAAAGTTTAATCTTTTTTCCAATAAAAGTAAATCATCCCTTTTCGTTTTGATCCACTACAAACGATAGAACGGTTTAACTTGAAATTTTTTTTCTTTCTTCTTAATTTAAAGCGATTATACTAGTATGTAAGAATTTTTAAAAGTGCAGAAATAAATTTCATTTTTCAACAACTGAATTCGAAACATCTTTTATACAAACTGAATATCGTTAACTTAAAAAAAACATTTGATAATTTTCGAAATTCATGTATATGTGTTATTCTTTCTTCTTTAATATTTAAAATAAAGAAAATTTTGTCTTCTGATAATTTTTAAGTCATGGTGCATTTGTCTTCTTTACATAAAAAAATTCTATTTGAATAATGGCAACGTTAAAGATTTACATTTATGTACCAAAAGGTTTTATATTCCCCGTGTATATGCTACTAAATTTCTTTTATTTTTTACTTAAACAAATGTATATAACTTCAAAAAATGATTCTGTTACTTAGATAAAAAGATTCAAAAAGGATTCATATTTTTATAACTAATTATAAATCAAATGTCATCATGTATTCTGATTATAAATATCATAAAATTTTTAACCGTGGTTCCTTCTACACACTGGACAGAACGCCAGCTGTAAGTGTACAGGGGAAATGGTCAACCGACCTTGAGATTCTCACACGGGAGGAAGTACAGCGCAAACTTCGCTCCCGCTGAGAAACGTTTAATTTATACTTTCTTATCCCGAGAGGAAATATATTTAATACAACCTTGCATTTCTTTGTACACCCTGCGCGTAGTGGGAGTACCAGCTCAGAAGGGCAGTTCCTTCACGAAGCTATAATTACCTGTCTTTTACTGTAAAGTTAAATATTGTTTGGATCCAGGAAAGGATGTGCATTCGCGCACCCTCCGCCTAGGTTTTTGGATTAGAAATGGAGTCCTTCCACGAAATTATAATCTTCTGTCTTTAAATGTGTTAAATATTGTATGTCTGTAATTGTATGTGTATGTAATTGCAAATTGTAAACCGGTACCTGAATTTCCCCACATCATTCTCAAATTGTATAGGGGCAACTCAGCTCTAGCACAGTGATGTGGTGTGGTGTACTACTAGTAATAGTTGTAGTAGTTATTCATTTCATTAAAAATTGCACTATTTAAATTTGAACATCATTAGAATTATTAATTTTGTATTTTTCAAGTTATTTAAAACTCTTTTTCTTTTAATTAACCAAAGGATCTAATTTCCATGTAAAAACTCTTCTAGATTTTAAAAATAAATTAAATATGAGATCTTTCTTTCCTTCAATACAAAGAACTGATTCCCATAAACAAAACAGCCAATCTCAACTCGTAAAATCTCTGAAGTGAAACGTATATTTATGCAATTCAATATCGATAAAATTGCATTTTCTCCTAAACACAAAATTGGAAGATGATGAAAATGAAAGCATTATATCCCTGTACTCTATCGAATAAATCAAGCCTGAAATATGTAAGAACTCCAAATAAAATGCTTTCCAGTTCCAAAAACAAAGTGGGCGTCTATTGATCGTAAACGCAAACAAAAGTGTTCTTATTTCATTTCTCCCCTCACAAACCAACTTGGAGATTCTTTCCTCGATTTAATGCCATGTTGCCAAGCTCACTTGTTTGAGATTGCCTAAGGAAGATCCAGAAAAATTTGATGAAGCGAACAATTTTGTTTCAGCGAAAAAGAATATATTCCTGGAATATTTAAAAAAAAGTTTTTTACTCTTTCTTGCAAGGACTGCAAAATATATTGCAGCAGTAGTATAATTATTTTATTATTTTTAGCAGAAAAAAAGTTTAATCTTTTTCAATAAAAGTAAATAATCCTTTTTCGTTTTGATCCACTGCAAATGAAAGAGCTATATTAAACTTGAAATTTCTCTTTCTTCTTAATTTAAAAGCGATTATATATAAGAAATGCAGAATAAAAATGCAGAAATAAATTTCGTTTTTCGACAACTGAATACGAAATATGAAGCATCTTTTATGAAAACTGAATATCATTAACTTAAAAAAAAATCATTTGATAGTTTCCGAAATTCATGTATGTATGTTATTCTTCTTTCTTTTTAATATTTAAAATAAAGAACATTTCGTCTTCTCACAATTTTGAAGACGTGTGTCATTTTTCTTTTCTGCATATAAATATTTTTGTTAGAAAAAATGGCAACATTAAAGATTTAAATTTATTTACGAAAAGGTTTTATATTCCTCGTGTATATGCTAAATTGCACTTATTTTGTTACTTAAACATATGCATATAATATTAAAAAATGATTCTGTTATTTAAATAAAACGATGTAAAAGGAGTAATATTTATTAATCAAATATGATCATGGATCGTGATTATCATCCACATCATTAATAGCGCAACAGCCCCATGGTCGGCTAAGGCCGCCTGCCTGCCGTCAGATTTCTAGACAGAAGATGCTCTTCTTTTTACGGGGTGGGAGTGTCAGTCCTACGCTCTACAGTCATATTAGTTTGAGCCTTAAGAGCTGAGTGTCTGGCCACTTTAAGCCGTCTCATATGACAGTAGAGCTTCACAAAGCCCAGTCACCCGCATCATTCCAAAACTGTATAGGAGCAACTCAGCTCTAGGCCCACTGATGTGGTGTAGTGTAGTAGTCATATTAGATCGGAGCCTATGGTTTAAAGTGGATTCCAAACCACTACAAACATACATGGTACCGCCGGAACTCGAACCCGAAACCAGTGGAACAAGTCGCTAGAGCGCTAGTCAGTCAGCCATCAGGAGCCAAGAACTCCTTTTATATTTTAAAAATAAATTAAATATGAGATCTTTCTTTCCTTCCATACAGAAAGCTGATTCCCATAAAGAAACCAACCAAATCACAACTCGTAAAATCTCTGAAGTGAAACGTTTATTTATGCAATTCCAATGTCGGTAAAATTGCATTTTCTGCTAAGCGCTAAATTGGAAGATGATGAAAATGAAATTATATCCCTGTACCATATCGAATAAATCAAGCCTGAAATATGTAAGAACTTCAAATAAATGCTTTCCAGTTCCAAAAACAAAGTGAGCGTCTATTGATCGCAAATGCAAACAAAAGTGTTCTTATTCCATTTCTCCCCGCTCAAAACAACTTGGAGATTCTTTCTTTCGATTTAATGCCATGTTGCCAAGCTCTCACTTGTTTGAGATTGCCCAAGGCAGTTCCAGGAAAATTTGACGAAACGAACAATTTTGGTTCAGCGAGAAAGAATATCTTCATGGAATATTTAAAAAAATTTTTTTTTCTCTTGTTGCAAGTACTGCAAAATATATTGCTGCCGTAGAATAATTATTTTATTATTTTTAGCACAAAAAAAGTTTATTCTTTTCCAATAAAAGTAAATAATCCCTTTTCGTTTTGATCCACTGGAAATGATAGAGTGGTTTAACTTGAATTTTTTTTCTTTCTTCTTAATTTAAAGCGATTATATACGAGAATTCCAAAAGTTTAGAAATAATTTTTTTTTTCCAACAACTGAATATGAAGCATGAAACGTCTTTTATGCACACACTGAATATATCATTAACTTAAAAAAAAAAATCTTTTCATATTTTTAGAAATTTATGTATATATGTTATTCTTTCTTTTTTAATATTTAAAATAAAGAAGATTTCGTCTTTTCACAATTTTCTGGACATGCATCGCTTTTCTTTTTCTGCATAAAAATATTTCTGTTTGAATAATGGCTACATTAAAGATTTAAATTTATTTACCGAAAGGTTTTATATTCCGCGTATATATGTCAAATTTCTCTTATTTTATCACTTATATATGCTATAAAAATGTATATGCTATAAAAAGGGTCCTGTTATGCAGATAAAAAGATCTAAAAAGGATTAATATTTATAGTTAATTATAAATCAAACTGTGATCATGCATTCTGATTATAACTATTATAAAATTTGTAACCGTGCTTCTTCCTACAAACTGGCAAAAGCGACTTCTGTGGCTTTCGAAACATGGTTCGTCAGCCTCGAGATTCTCACCTTAGAGGAACCAGTCAGTTTTAAGGTTGTTACCAAAACTGCAGCGGCAACAAAGAAAAAAAAAAGATTTTTATTAATTAATAAATAATTAACAATATTGCTTTCTGTAATTTTTGGAACAAAATAATAAATTCAGAGAAAAAAATGAACTTTAAAACATTATATTTTTTAAGTTATAGTAGAAATATACACAAATATATACATTCATTTTTATATGGAGACATATCATGGCTTAAAAAAATTACACATGTAGCCTTGCTTCCTCCTACTCACTGTCCCCTTTTGGCGTTCAGGAGAAATGGTCAGTAGGCCTCGAAACTCTCACCCGAGAGGAACTACAGCACAATCACGCACTTCTGATGACAAAAGTTTAATTTAGTCTTTCATCCCGAGAGGAAATATATTTAACGCAACCCTGCGTAATAATTAGACTATAGACTCTCAGAGGGATCTAGAGGATGTACATTTCGTGCAACTTGCGCGTAGCCGAGTATTAGGTTTTCGACTTAGAAGTAGTATCCTTCTAAGAATATATAATTATATCTCTTTAAACGTGTTAAATATTGTATATATTGGTGTTTGTGCGCGTGTAAAGCTGTGAGTTCTCCTTGTGCTTCAAGTATCTCAACCCAACCACATTCAGTTACAATCTGGTAGCCCAACCTGTACACTACACACATCATAAAATCTTTATTACCAAGACTAAATTTAAAAACAATCTTTGAATAACTTTATATAATTTGTGTCTTCTTATTATATTTTGTTTATTTATACAACTTTAAGGAAGAAATCATAATTTCAATATTTCCTTTTATTGAGATTTAAAAAATTATGTTTTAAGAAAAGGAAACTTAAATAAACCAAGTTCTTCAAAAAAAAATTTTTCTTTCAATTTTCCTTTAAAAATTCTAAATGTAATCCAGCACGTATTGAAAAATGTTTATCTTTAAGGGTAATGAATTTTACACACACAATAGAGTGCTTTAAATTTAAGCTCCATTGAGAGGCCAGTCATTATGTTAAATGGATGCCTTAATGAAGTTAAACAAATCTGAAATGCTAAGTTTTGAAAAAGAAAAACACCAAATTTCTTCATTCATCACACTGATGGAGGTATTCATTTTAAAAGTTTCGATGTTTTTAAAAGGAAAATTTCAAAAGCTTTTTGATCTTTATAAAGTTAAATTAAGTTTTCTAACATTTTTATTTTTATTTTTATGTTTTATAATTTTCTTTTGATTCGAACGTGAAAGAGGTGTTTTCGAGATTCTACTCATTGCGAAAGATTAATGCTAGCTCTAGGTTAATGAGGGTGATCACTTAATTAAGATGTAGTGGACCTTCTTTATAAAAATTTAGACTTGTAATTACGAAAAGGCAATTTATCTTTCAGTACTTTCGAAATAGATTTGGGAGTTAAAAGAAAAGAATGTTAGTATGTTTAAGGCGAATCAATTTGTGTTCTTTCTTTTTAATTCGTAGAGGTTTGGTTTGTCGCTCTACTGTCAATTTGTGCACACTTTAGGCTAATTGAAAGGAACCTACAGTTTAATATGGATGGGAACCATCAACAAACATCCATGTCACCGCAAGGATCTGAACCTGAAGCCTATGGTACCAACAGCCAGAGCACAATTCGTAGAGGATCTCTGGTTTAGAAACATTCCAAAGTCAACAGTCAATTGAAATTATCTTTAAATATAGGGTTTATTGCTTTCTGTGAGGATTTTAGGGGTATCAGCTGTTGTCTATTGTTTATAAAATGTTATTGACAATAGATGGCGCTGCCACTGCTGACGTCGTAGATGATGCAACCATGCTGAATGAATAATTATATATGCTACAAGGCCGACTGAGCAAAAGAAAGCAATGTTAGCAACAGAGAGAGTAGCTCTCAGAAATGCTTGTTGATTATCATCATCAGTGACGCAACAGCCCCATGTTGGGCCTTACAAGACTAGTTGTCGTACAAGACAATTTGCCTGTTCACACGGGGAAGAAAAAAAAGGAAATTCCCACAATGCAATCGTGATCTCTGCCGAGTCTCCTCGTGCTAGAAAGCGGTGACTGCAACGCTGTAAGACAATGAATTCGATTTTTTTCCTTTTTCCCTTTTATGCTTTATCCCATTAGAAATTTTGTTTTGTTATACAACTATGATCCTCGTAATTTTTTCCTGCATTTTTTTTATTTTTTGTAGGAAAACCCGTAATATTCATGCCGTTTAACTTGGCTATTGAAGCGAGACGCTTATATTTCTTCGCTCTCGAGTCTCTTTGTTTCTTAAAACAATGACGACAATAGACGCAACCAGCGGATTTCCTCTGATTCTCTTCTTTCTACGCATATTACCATTGGACGCAGAGTTGCGCATCATTTATCATTAACTACGAATCAGTAGATTTTTTAATTACAGAGGCTTTTAGAATTATGAAATTGTACTGTGTAGTAAAATGTCGTTGAATTTATAATAATTTATTCTATATAGTAAAATGAAGTAGCGGATGTAATAAATATTTATAACATATTTATAGTTTATAGTGAACATATGTGAGTTCAACGCTAAAATTTACTTTCTGAGTGTCAGGCCTTGTCTGACATGAATATATAATATAGGCAACACAAAGATACCTACGGTATGCCACTAACTATTAAAAATAAAACTTTAAAGCTTGTAATAAAATGTGCAATAAATTAGTTAAACATCACATTCTATTTTTTGGGGCATCGTAAAAAATCAGCTATAAAACAAACTATCATAATTTATAAAATAAAAGTATCTTTAACATTGTTCCTTGTTTAGAGTATTGTAAAATTTGCATGTGTAATAAAAAATAATAATTGCAAATGAACCTCTAAAACGAAATATATTTTTAAACTTATTCCTATTTGACTTTGAACACTTATTCAAATGTAAAACGTAAACAAATGTTAAACGTATTACAAAGTTCTATTGAATAAATAATTATTCTATTTTTAAATAAGTATTGTTTCTTATTCCACTTGGTCGACAGACAGTAACACCTGAGACCAAGTCCATGAACCCGTGATAAAGAGTAAAAAAAATGCAGCTTCTTTTTGTCCTTGATATCAAGGCACAAAGACAGACACAAGACCAAAGGGAGAAGTCTGACTTTACCCCACCCTCGTTATACCCATAGGCACTGGAGTATCAATTTTAGTGACCTTGTACGTCAGTGGGGCTATTCTAACCCGGACACACTTGGAAGATTTTAAATAAATAAATTGTTATATTATTTAATTAGTTATTTTTTTTTCTATCCCATTTGGTAGGCAGCAACATCTAGACCAAGTCCAAGAACACGTGTGGTCTCATGGAAGAAGGGAAAAGGGGAGGGGACAGATTCCCGTTCTGATGGACCACCCATAGGCAGAAGTCTGACTTGGACCAGAGTCTCTGAAGAAGGAGGGCAGTGTGGAGGACTTTAGGGGAACTACTTATCATTTGATTATTGTATGGAAAACCTGGAAAATTACCACCAGGTAATCCGAATAAGGAGACAAGATGCTGAACACCAAAAATGCCATAGACTCTCTTCGTTTTTGAAACAGTGTCTACAACAAAGCCACCAGTGAACTGAACTTCCGTCCTAATGCTCACCGCGTTGCCACTGAGCCACGAGTCGGGATTAATTAATTATTATTTATATAAGTTGCTAAATACCTAATGTCAATTTTTTAAAAATTAAAATATTATGTCTCCCTTTAAAACATCATTTAGCTATTATATTAGAGGAAGTATCAGCGCAATCTTATGAGAAATTAATGATATAATATGTGATCGATTAATTTTGGCGACATTTGGCGACATTAATGACGTTTACATTGCAGCCTGTATAGGAAAGTATAATAGTTTCTTAAAAGGTATGTAAATCGAATACAACTGAGGAGATCACTTTTATTTGGATTTTTATGTACCGTAGTAGAAAACTCTTAGTGATTAAAAATAAATGTGTTTCATAAAGAACCCAGATGAATAAATAATTCACCATTACTGATAAGATCTCTGCATTAAAAGCACAAGGCTTTACTCCTCCTGTATCAACCTCATTTCTTAAATAGAAATATTTTACATTAGTATTTCACTAAAAGTCTCTCAGGCCGTTCAGAACTTCAAATTACATTAATTGAAATTACTTATTCTTTCTCGTATAGTGAGAAAAAAAAATAAACCCTCTCAGTCAATTCTGCTTTGAGGTGAAGAACGAAAATGCTGACATTTATTCCCAACGGTGAATATTTAATGGGTGTTAAAAGAATCAGAAATCTGTCTTTCAGTAGCAAACATGTCTGTCTATTAGATGCTGGGATGTCTTTTCCCAATGTATTAATAAATGCATTCTTCCCAAGAAGTTTTTAATTTTAATCGTCTATTATTTTTCATGGTTATTCAAATATGCATTGATGTAGTCGTCTTATGAAATGAATTTATTCAATGTTTGAGCAATTAAAAAAATTTTTAGTAATTTGAGTAGAGCAATTGCGTCTTTTAGAATAATTGCGATTTTGCGATAATTGAGATTTTTAAGCAAAGCATAAAATCTATTTGCAAACTTAATTGATATGAAGTAAAAATGAAGTCCGGAATGAAATCTAATATACTTTTGATAGTGAAATTATGATGAACTTAAATTTTTTCAGAATAATTTAAGATTTCATCCTTTTTAAAATGGAAATTTTCATCGAAACTTAAATTTAATCTTAATGGGCATTTCAGTGGACTTCATGTCATTCTAGTTTTATAAAGTATAAGTACAAATATAATTAAACTCTTTTTGGACATGAAACTTCATTCAAATTCATTCTTAAACATGAGACTTGAAGCTTCTTCATATTCCATGGTATAATTCTGCATTTCATTTCAAAAAAATATTTGTTTCCAAATTTAATTACTTCTGCGTTATAATCTATTTTATAATTCTAGTCTAGTTTATAATTTTAGAGTTCCATTATTTGTAATATATATCTACAGTGCTTGTAAATAAAAACTGAAGTATTCCTATGAACCTGAAATTGGTACCTCTTTTTTAAGCCGTTATAAATCGAATATAGTTCGAGACGTTACATTGTCAAAAAATAACGAAAAAAAGGAGAAAAGTTGCAGTTAAAGTATAACAGAATAAAAAAGAAACAGATTGGTAAACCTGTAATATTTTTATTATTGAATATTTTAAAAGTTTAAAAGTACATTTTTAACACCTTATATAAGTATTAAAAACTCCACTTATTCAACCTTAAAAACACTACTCAATTTTTCAATTAAATGCTATTCTTTTGAAACAGATAGCTTGTAATGTTTCTCAATAGATAGAAGTTAACATTCGAAAATGTTCCTAAGGCGTAGAATGCTGTTATCTTTCTGCGTTCAATTAAGGATTCGGGGCAAACAATGTTTAAACGAAAATGATCTTTTTAGAAAAGAGATGCTAATCTCACGGGTGTACTCTTCCCTAATTAGCCAAGAAGCCCAATTTTCGTGTTAGCCTTAAAAGCTTTCGCCTCTTCATAAATTAGAGGGGCTTATCGCTTTCTTTCTGGGATTAAAAGCATCACGACAAAAAAAATTAGTTTTGATAATTAGGAAAATTTCTTTTAGAGCATAGTATCAGAAGAGAATGTTTAAAAGTTTCTTTTTATTCACAGATAAATTCTTAGTATGCAGTTTTAGGTGTCATATACATATATTTCCGTTTTTTAATTAAATGTTAGACATTATTTATTAATTTTTAAATTATAAAAACGAAATTGTATTCAAAAATAAATGGAGATAAATATTTGTTTTACAAACAACTGTTATTTAATTATGTGCTAGTAATTGGAAATAGCCCTTTATCTTTAAGAAGAAATGTTGATGGAGTTTATTTAGATAGCATG